>MSJK01000134.1:0-238737 GCA_001931985.1 Trichoderma sp. IMV 00454
ACCACCCACTGAGCTCTTTGCCGATTCACCTATGAAAGAAGTATGGGAGCTTCAAAAACGCAAATTAGGCCAGGCAAATGAGACGATGGACAAGGTTGTGGATATGATTGGGATTGATCATATAAAAGCAGCCTTTCTGGAGATTAAGGCAATGATTGATACAGCACGAAGTCGACGAGAACATTTAAGGAAGCATGATCTCAATTTAGTCTTGACTGGTAACCCAGGAACTGGTATGAGAGTTTTATTTCTTAACTTCTTGACGTAAAGTTGAATGTTTCGTTTCGGTTACCATTTCGCTTCTCATATTGCAGTTAGAACTATTTCACTGATCACATCCTAATAGGAAAAAGAACTTTGTCTGAATTCTATTTTGCATTCCTAAAAAATTGCGGCGTTTGGAATCTTACTTCAGAGCCCCCAAAATACGAATCCTTGTGGGGTCGAATGCTCATCAACGCATCAAAAGTACAAGATGTTGTTAACTCAATTAGCGACGGAGTAAGCCTAGTTTCTTGGCGGATTACCTCTTTGAGCCTTCCTTTTCGCTAACTAATAAAGGTCTTTTCCATTTACGACGCAGGTTTCGTTGATGATGATACATACGCATTCTTAATAGACGCTTTGAACAATCGTCCTGAGGTTGTTTTGATCATGTCAGGCTCAGCTAACCACATGTCATCCCTCCTGGGAAGCTCTCCAAATGGCAGGTGGCTATTTCCACGGAGATTTCATATCGAAGATTACAATGATGAAGAACTTCGAAACATTTTCCTACGGATGGTTCAGCAAGACAATTTTAAGATCGAGGGCGGGCTGACTGGCCCGTATCCTCGCATATTAGCTAGGCGTGTGGGCTATGGCCGAGAGGAGCCTGGATTCGGAAACGCACACGAACTCCGGTCATCCTACGTAAATATTCTAGAGCGACAAGCTTCTCGTCTGCGGAGGAAGCTGGTAAAGATCGATGGTCCTTGGGTTGAGCCGGCTCCAGATGAGAACCTACTGACAGGCGAAGACATTCTTGGACCTGAGCCTGAGGACTGCCGAGAAAAGTGCGACGCATGGAAGAAGCTTGAAAAAATGGCTGGGCTAGATGATGTGAAACTAGCCATTAGCAAAAACTTCGATCGAGCTAAAGTCAACTACCGGAGAGAGATCGATGGTAAGAAGCTTCTCAACACATCCTTAAATAGAGTCTTCCTGGGACCGCCTGGAACAGGTAAAACAACAGTAGCGAAGCTCTATGGTCAAATTATTGCGGAAGTTGGTCTTGTGCCAAGTCGAGAAGTGGTTTTTAAAGTTCCAAGCGACTTCATTGGCCGCTATTTGGGTGAATCGGAGTTTAAAACAAATGCTATTATTAACGCGACAAAAGGGAAAGTCTTGATTATAGACGACGCACATATGTTCTTCAATGGGTCGGATGAAACAGATGGTACAGATGAATTTCGACTTGCCTGTATTGATGTTATTGTTTCTAAAATCCACAACAAACCAGGAGAGGGTCGCTGTATTATCCTCATCGGATATCCCGACAGGATGGAGGAGATGTTTCAAAAGTGCAATCCAGGACTGCGTCGACGGTTTCCACTTGAGGAAGCCTTTCGGTTTCATGATTACGATGATGAGAGACTCAGAGAAATACTTGATTTAAAAATGGAAGAGAGCGAGATCAAGGCTTCTACAGCTGCGATGGAAGTTGCTGCAGAAGTGCTGCGCCGGGCAAGAGATCGGCCGAATTTTGGCAATGGCGGGGACATTGTCAACTTGCTTAATCAGGCAAAGGTCAGATATAGAGAGAGAACGTTAAAAAAGGACACGCCCAAAGAGACAGAAAAATGGCATGAGGCAAGGAAGACAAAAAAGCTCAATGGAGACAAGCCAGCTCTTGGAGAAGAAGCGGTTGCAACCTGCGGATTAGCTCATACAAACTCGTTTGAGCTTCATGATCTGGACATGGCCAATATTACTCTTGAACCGGAGGATTTTGACCCCAACTACAATCGTGGATCAACTGCAGCCGAAAGATGCCGAGCCCTCTTTGATGACTTGATTGGATTCGAAGAGACGATTCAACTCTTTACGGGTTATCAACGCACGGCCGAGAACTTACGACGTAAAAATAAGAATCCCAGGGACACTATTCCATTTACCTTCGTTTTTAAAGGTCCACCAGGTACTGGGAAGACACACACAGCTCGAATAGTTGGTCAGATTTTTTATGATATGGGGATCTTATCTACTAGTGAGGTAGTTGAGTGCTCTGCTTCACAGCTTATTGGGAAGTACGTTGGTCATACAGGGCCAAAGGTAATCGACTTATTTGAGAAATCACTAGGCAAAGTTTTATTTATCGACGAAGCCTATCGCTTAGGGCTTAGTGGTCGAAACAGCTTTGGAGACGAGGCAGTCGCCGAAATGGTTGACTGCATGACGAAACCTCGATATCAGCGCAAGCTAGTCATTGTTCTAGCTGGTTACACACGCGAGATGGACCTTCTTATGAAAGTGAATGCTGGGCTTCGAGGTCGTTTTACTACTGAAATCAACTTCCGTCCCATGAAGCCGCGGGCAACTCTACAATATCTTCAAACCTTGCTTTCCAAACAAGATATTGAATTGCTGGAAGACAATGATGTTGAAGCGAATGAGCACGAAACAATAATAAGGCTACTTATGAAGCTAAGTATGACAAATGGCTGGTCAAATGGACGAGATGTCAACACACTAGCTGGTATGATTACGGAACATGCCTATAATTACAGCGAAGTTGAAGAAGATGGTAAAAGCTTGTTTGTCCAAAGAAGAGACTTAATCAAGTTTCTTAAGGACATGTTACGACAAAGGATCAAGGGAGGGGTAGCTTGAGACGTTCGCAGGGTTAGCAAGTATTTGAGTGTCTCTGTGAGGAGTATTTTATTCTTCGTCCTGTTATCAAATACAACGCATACGTCTTTTAGCATAATCTATAGCTACTTGTATTCAATTCATTATGCCTATCCAATCTCTTACATATCAGATCGAAGTTGTTCAGCATTGTGCCATAAGCTACGCTGCTTACCACCAAATCGCCTTGAGAGCGGTAGGCAAACCATCTGGTAAGTTGATCTCATATTCGCTGGCAAATTGGTGTTGAAATAAATTGGTATCATTACACCAAGGTCCATGAACATTATGTTGATCGTACAATGTCAAACTTGCATATGCGACGTCTTCAACACCATATTGAACATCCGGTTGGAGAATATACGGAGTGCTTGTCTGGGCGCCGATGTGGGGAAGAGGATCAGACATATTCCACTGCTCTTGTTCAATTCCAACATGTGAGCGATAGGAGTTACCAAGATCTATTAAGAAAGTATTGGTGCTTTGAAGGAAAGGAAGAAAAAAAAAGAGGACCTCACCTCATTATACGTCTTACCTTGGTAAATCCCATTATCCACGATGGGAAAGCTGCTCGTAGAGGTAAAATCTTCAAATAGTGAAGTTTGCTTACAAAAAGTCTCGTCGCCATGAGATTGAAAGGAGGGATTAAATACTGTTGATGAAACCATCTGGGCGTCCATAGAAAATGGTACACCGGAATATAATTGCTGATTAGGTTGGGTATGCAACTCTAGTCATTCATATACCCTGATCTTTGTGTCAATACCCAAATATGCCGAGGCAGCCAACAAGTGACAACTTAAGCCGTACATTGGACCGACGCGGCTGCTTCTTGCTCTGGCCATAAAAGGGTATCAGCTTGATAGGTTTCTGGACGTGTGTCGCCTGTAATGTGTGTCTGGGAGTGGTTCTATGGCTGTAAGGGAGATTGTACTGTGGTGACCAAGGGATTCGACGAAATTGAAAGTGACTGCACAGTTTGCTCCTCGTCGTTTGGGGGCTGAGCGGCCGCACTCTCTTGGTTCTCAGAAGAATCCATGACTGATGATGTTGAACAGAAAGATCAAACGTGGGCTGGTCCGAGGAAATTTATACTCGAATAGCCCCTAAGAGACAACCATCTAGACAAAAGCAATTATTGAATGGCCTACAAGGTTGCCCAGCCGCCTTGCGCAGGCCTATGCTCATGTCTCCATTAGCGCTCCTACACAGAGAGACATATCCAATCAACGTAAACATCGGTAAATGCATCTTCATTTAGCGCAAACAAACTAGGACCAAATCAAGCTAATTAAACTGACTCCTTCCCGCCCAGCGAATGAGATCCAACATCTGTCTATGCACGTCGATGTATACGGCTTAGAGCAATACTCGCGATGTCGTTGACGGCTACGGAAGCATCATAGAGGCTGGCTCAACTCTACCTCAGAAACCTGCTGTCTTAAGTAATTTTGCAACTATTCCAAGCACATACGACCATAGGTAGAGGAGAACTCGGGGTCCCGTCTGCTCCCCCATAGATAAGCCTCTAACCGGCAGATTAGTAGTTGAGTGGGTGACCATCAGCGAACACCGGCTGTTGTATGTTTTTCTTTTTTTCCTTTTTTGTTTTTCATTCGAGATATAGGTAAATCTTCGTAATTCTCTCTCATGGCCTATTCATACAGCCTCAACGTCTATATTCTTATATTGCAATGTAGGTAGTTCTTTTTACAGTATCTACTACTGAGGGCTATATGAAGCTGAAAGATACTAATCACCTTTCAAATGTGGCTATCTCTACCTAGGAGTTACATATCCATGAGAAAATATAGAGTTTTATTCACTCCCTTAAAGTTAAATTTGGGAACCATCCTTTGTTCTAACCATTGCTTTGCTCGAGAGAGTCTCCATCTGAAGCACGTATGATGACTAGGAATCTTATATAACAGATTTAACACCAAAATAGCTCCTACATCACTTACAAGGCTGGGAGTCCCGGATCAACTGGATATATATCACTTAGTAAAGTACAAAGATATAATATGCTGCAATCACACAAGGAATAATGACTTACCGATAGGGCCGTCGTCGCCTCCGCTGCCTCCGCCAGGGCACTCGTTGAAAAAGGTCTCGGCCTGCCAATCGCCTGGTTAGGTTCTCTCCAGTAAAATGGGAATGAACAGGGATACTGTGTATTGGCCGGCTTACATTGTTCTTATCAGGCCAAACGTGGTGAAGGTCTGCCCGCCCAAGACCCCCGAAATTCACAAAGTGCTACAAAGCAAATTGTTAACTCTGAACGGCAGTGATTATATGCACATGAATCCATCACATACCATATTCTCCCCGCGGTCTATCGGTGAGTACACAACACCACGGTTAGTCCAATGGAACGAGCTCCCACCATTCGCGTCAACGTCATTGGGCTGGTACCCGTCGTTCTTGAATAATGTTGCGGCACCTGTGTACTTGTCAACATGGATGAGGTCGGCCCGGCCCGAAGCCTCTACATCGGCGAAGCGTATATTAGCCCTGTCCCAGCCTTCACTGAACTTGACCTGGCCAACATTTTGGAGCCCTGTTGCTGTATTCAGCCAAGCCGTTATCCGTCCATCAGGCTCCAAGCACAGGATATCCGCACGACCATCGCCACTATCATGCCATTAGCTATAGACTTGAGAGGATCGGTGTTGACTGTGTGTTCATACTCAATATCGGCAATCCGCATGCCGCGGTCGAAAATGCCAACGCCCCATCCCTGAGTGCAGCTAGCGCTCCCCGACTTCACTCCCTGGTTACTAAACTTGAGCAACTTGGCGGCTGCATCGTACTTTATTGCCATGAGTTAGCACTTATTCCGGTTCTTTAGGTTACGTTTAGACTTCGTCCCATGAGCCGATACTGGCACTTGCTCAGGAAACCAGAGACAAGCTGAAAATGGAAAAGGGGAATGTCTCGCGGATGTTACATACATCGTTATGCCACAAGGTTAGAGCGCCCGTGGCCTTGTTCTGCACAATTACGTCGCAGCGTCCATCACCGTCATAATCTGCTAGGTGGATGCCCACACGCGGCCCTGGGACTGACAGCGTGATGGAGATGCTATGGCCCCAATCCGGCGGAGAGTGAACGTTCTCAAAGAAATCGGTCGAATCGGCGTGGCCATCCATGTAGATCCAGACATAATCATCGCTCCCGCTGCCTGTCATGTCGCAATAGAAAACCCCATCGCCTAGAAAAGAGAACCAGGGTTGTTACTTATTCCGCTCGATAAACAAGGGGGTAGAACTCCAAACCTTTCAATTTTGTCCCTCCGGCTCCTTGATTCTCCCATACCAGCATGTCATAGTAAGTGTCTTCTTCCTTGAAGTAGATGTAATCGCGTCGACCTGAGCCGTAGATCCGGCCGAACTTGATCTGCTCACGTACGCCAGGCGTGTTCATACCAGCATGCGTGATGCCAGACGCGGACCAGTTCGGCACCTAACCCTCCTCACCAGTCAACAACTCAAAGAATTTCAAATGCCAGGACAATGAGAATGATGCCTACAATGCCAGCGCCTGACCCACGCTGGTTGATCCATGTATCAACGTCTCCCTGATCACCAACCCACATCCAATCGTCTCGGAAGCTATATAGCCGCGAGTCAGTAAAACTATCCCACAAGGAAATACTGCTTTACGATATGGAACCGCAACTTACTCTCCGTTTAGATCGGCTATCAGGGAATTGTTAGTGCTTGATTCAAGATAAAAGAAGAGACATCAAAAGGAAGTGGAGTCTCGTACCGAGGCGAACGCCGGTCTTATCGCCCTTGTTCTTGCCAGTGAAGACAGTCTCTCGCAGGCCAGTGTCGGTGGAGAAGCCTTGCCAATAATAGTTCCTTCCCTGGCCTCCGTTCCTGGAACAGCCAATGTCACCGTTATCGTGGATAAAACAGACATCAGCCCTCCCGTCGCCGTCTATATCAGCAATCCGGACGTCTGCTGATGTAAAGTTTCCACTCGCCGGGACAACCACGCCGATGTTTTCGAACTAATAACCAAGATGTGTCCTATTAGCAGCTGCTCGCATCTTCTTGATGAAACATCACTCCGGAGTTAGTAATTAGCTTTCTCACCGTGGGAGGGCTTGTTCCCTTGTTGAGGGAGACTGTGATCTTCGTGTCCGATCCAATGCACCAGAAATCAGCTATGGTAAAGAGTACAGTGGTTAGCATGGCTCGGATTCATCGGAGAACCCTGCGAAACAGATATCTCACCAAGTCCATCATTATCCTGGAGGGTTAGATGAAAGCAGTTAGTACGATGGTAGAACAAGTAGCGGCCTCAAAGCACACTGTTTGGGGAAGGTTCACGAACGAAATCGGCCCACGCATAATCTAACGGACAAGCAGACTATATTAGCAGGAATGCAGCAACCACCCTATGGATCGACATGGGAAACAACTTACTTGGTCCTCCGTCACAATTCTGCTGAACGTCCAGCATCACTGACGACGCAAAACTGCCGTTGCCGAGATTTTCGCGGAACCAGTACTCGTTCTTACCATCCGTGGCAGACCTGTGGTAAATGCGAATCTGTTGCAGTTAGCCAGCATGATCAACCCATGGAACAATGGGCCTGAAACTCGAGGCGTAGAAAGAAAACGCAGCCTACCCAGTCATCTAAGGCCGCGCTTCTGTCGGCATCGTTGGTATTGGTCAATTGGGCAAAGAACATGTGCGAAGGGATAGCATCAGACTCGGGCTTGTCTGTAGGCTTTTGGATCCTGCCGTCGACTAGGACGCCCTTGCTAGTGGAATTGTGGATGTAGATGCCGTCATCGTGGCCAGAACCATTCTGCGTAATGATGGGCCCGCGCGAGACACCGGCCTGTTTGGCACAAGTCTCGGTGGGTTGAGAGTCGTCTTGACCGTTATCTAACGGCGCTGATAGGGCAGAAGAAAGTTCATTGATGGCCTGCCACCAGACAGAGGCCATGAACTCGTACCCATAGTCGTTTGGGTGGATAGGATCGTCCGAGAACATGGTCGCTTGATCCATAGCGGCGTTGAAGTCGGCGAGACCTAGCCTGCCGTTCTGGATCTTTGGTACAATCTGGCGGAACTGGGCGCTCAAATCTTTAGCGCAGTCTGTAATACCAGGACTTGGAATCAGGGTTGACATGATGACAACGACACCAGGTACAGCGTCAAAGATGCTTTGAACCAGAGACTGCATTCGAGCCCCGGCATCCGGTAAGTCAATATTGAAACTGCAGTCGTTGGTACCAACGTTAAGCAGTACCAGGTTGGGCTTCATCCATTTTGCGGCGTCCCAGGCCTGTTGGACACCACTATGTCCTGGGCTTTCCGTAATGATCCAACCGGGATGCCCTTCGTGATCCTTTACGCACAAGTCAGCGTACTCGTGCTATATCGAGTAGTAGAAGTAGCGGCAAATGAGGAAGAGGATAGCCTCTTCATCCTAGGTCAATGGTTACCCTGTCTTTCATTGTCCCCGTCTGTCCTGATCCCACCACTGTAGCCAGCATAAGTCAGTAATTTGGCATTTACTTCAGTTGGGGCCACGAATCCCTCACTGTTCACTTGCCAACCTTCCCAGCGCAGTTGCTCTCGTATCCACTTCCTATAGCCGTTGTCGTCTGACGAATGTATGCCCTGCGTGATAGAGGCACCTAGAGGCATGACCCTGAGCCAGAAATCCTTGGCGGCTCTGCGACTGAGTCCGATCCCGTCGCTGCCAGTCGCACCGCTGTTATTGGTCGGTGAAGACGTTATGCCTTCAAACTGCGGAAAGGAGGCGTTCCAGGTCTTGGCGAGGCCAACATCTGGTCCGAAACCTGTCGCGGTATCCTTCCATGGCGATATGGCATCTTGTGTGCCGACGTGAGCGGATAGAGCAGAGACGGATTGAAGAGCGAAGAGCACCGTGCAAACACCCAATTTAGGCGCCATAGATGGGACCTGTTGCAAAGGACCTTGAATACAAGGTTCGGCGTGTATTGTTGAAGATTCTTTTACGCCATCACGACCAGACGCTGATCCTTTATATTGTCAACTTGGCAGATCACTGCCAAACTGCGTATTTAATCGGGCCATGCGTATTCCTTCGTAAATAGCACTTGACTTAAACTGGAAACTGTCTACAACTTAGTGGGTATTCTGCAGGCGTGCAAGGGATGCGACCGCGCAGACACGGGTGCTTGCAGAGGATTTACGTATCCATGGATTGTTTTCGATGTATGCTGATCTAACAAGTGCGTTCCACAACGATCCTATGAAAAACTAAAGGCCCTTTTTGGTAGTTGCACCTATGTAACCCAGGCCTTTAGGCACCTACTTAAGTGAGGCGGGGGTATATAGCAGGATCATGCTTGTTGGTCACAAAACTTACATATCCTTACACATGGGTACCCAACTGGAGCATCTAGTTGCGGTCTTGGGATATGATTGATATGACATCACGAAGCATTAATATCCACGGCTCATCTCGCCCTAATCCTTCTGCGTATCAGTTGTTGTCGAATTTGAGGACCCCAAGCACCTTTTCCGCTTCAACTTCGGACACCAACACAACATTCAAGTCTCCAAATTTGCTGATTGTGAATGGCTTGATATATGGTCAAATATATCAACTGGGCTCTCGATACTCAGGCTCTTTCTCCAAGGCTCCAGTGGCGAAAGCAATCGAATGGCTACAGTCCTGTGAGAAGCCGGCATCAGAGTGTTCAGGTAATGTCAACATGTCTAGCAAACAGGCTGTGCTCTGGCGAACTCTACTTGCGGACCAAGCCGGCAACCAACAGCCTGCCCCAGCCGAATATCGCGACACTATCATACATTCCGCCAATCCTTTGAACACCTTCTTCAGATAGAGCTGGATGGAAAACCTGATCCAGATCTCATCCTTGATGCGCGAAGTAAGTTTTGGCTGTTTGGTAAAGAATTAGGCTCTCGTTGCCGAGGACGGAAGCTAGGCATCGTGCAGGGAGGTATGCTATATCTTGTTCCAAGTACAACATTAGTAGGGGATCTCATCGCGATACTTGACGGCTGTCAAGTTCCAATCGTTCTTGGCCAATTCGGGGCGTCGTTTCGGGTAGTCGGAGACTGCTATGTTCATGGAATCATGTATGGAGAAGCCATAAACAGCGGTGGCATATTAGCGTTGTCTTCAAGGAAAAGGCAATCCCGAGTGCATATGGCGCGCCAGAAATTCACCATTAAGTAGCAAATATACAGGTATGATCTACACATCTGCTATCTCATTTACATAAGGTTACGACCTATTCATGCTTCATACTTATAAACTGATTAAAGAAATAAACTAGCACATACGACCATAGGTAGAGGAGAATTCGGGGTCCCGTCTGCTCCCCCATAGACAAGCCTCTAACCGGCAGATTAGTAGTTGAGTGGGTGACCATCAGCGAACACCGGCTGTTGTATGTTTTTTTAGGCCTTTTTGCTGTATTTATTAGATTTGAGGTTTTGAACAAGCTTACATGTACTCTTTCTGTCAAGCATATACGACTGCAAACTGAGGGAGCGACTACATACATGTAAAGATTCACTACATTTGCATTGATACTTGCCAGATAGAACCCGTTCGATTAGTCCGGATCAATCAATCCGACCAACTTATTGTTTATATCTCAATGGTAGAAGACTCCATTATGGAAGAGCTTTGTTATCGAAATCTTCGTCATCGAAATTTTCATCATCGAATTGTGTAGAACTTGGAACTCTATAACGGCGGTGAAATTTGGGTTAGTATAATGCTACATAAAAGCGTTCTATTTTCCACAGCTCCTTCAAGAACTGCATTCTTGCTGTGTATGTGTCACTTACTAGCAAGGTAGTTAAGAAACGCCGTAGAGCTGGTCAACTGTGCGACGATTGGGCTGAGTGGCCACCAATGAGTCCGTGCTTAAGGTAGAAAGGAAAATCCTCGTCTGCTCTCCTAGATTTAAGGCAATAAGAGGAAGATTGGTAGTCTAGTGGTAACCACTGGCGAACACCTCCTGTCGTATGCTTTTTGTTCCTTTTCCCTTCTTTTATATGTAAAATTAGGATGGCTAATTGTGGTCATTGAGTGGTACTAATCTTTCTAGATTAATATTGAGATCAGAGTGTCCATGTCCACTTATTGAACTTGGCACTGGTACGGTCTACATATGGGCGTATCAACTTACGGTATAGAGGTTCACATTTCTGCTTTATATTGCAGTATTGTTCATAGTGTGCAATAATAGAGCATTCAGTTTGTATACGACATCTTCTATGTCATATTACCTTTTCCTTTAATGCTCTACTTCATAGCACAAGAACTGAATATGCTGATTCAACAAAGCAAGTCACGCCCAACTCAGGCTGCCAATTCCAATAACCGTTTCACAATGAGTTAAAACCAGGTTGTTATGTTTAACGACTGTCTAAATCTAGGCTGCCGTAAATTCCAGGTACAATATCTAAATCCAATTGCTATAAATAAACCGAACTCCTATGTACACATATATCCAAATCAAGGAATATGTCCAATTCGGGTAACTGTGTCTAAAGCTAGATCGAAATCTGGACGCCATGTCCAATTCAGGGCGCCATATCTAAGTCAGGCAAGTGTAGTCAACTGCTGATAAGTAGTTAAATAAGCACGCCTTCTTTATCAGAAAATGTAAACTGCAAGCATCCTATGTAGAAATTTTGTTCAGCGAAGTCCATGACAGTATAGTGACAGAACACCTACGTCGAGGTAGGAACCGAGATTAGTAAGGTGTCGGGGGGCGAAAAACGCGTAATATAAAACTCGCGCCCTCAATACACGACTTGTGACCGAGAGAGATCTGTCTACTATGAAGTATCCCATATATCCATTTATCTAACATCTTCTTTACAAAGAGCTATGAGAAGTTCGTCGTCTGCGCCCCGGAGAGTGGCATTGCGCCAACGCCATCCCTCAGGGACAGGCTTACCATCAGAATCTATCAATACAGTTGAGGCCATTGAAAACAAAACAGAGAAAGTACTCCTCCTATGGGGCGACCTCCCAGCCTGGCGCCGCGACAATGCCTTCATTCACTCTGGCTATTGTCAAATTCGTCCTTCTTACCGGCACTCGCTTCACTCCCTCTTCAATCTGCATAATGAATCCGTCAACATCTGGTCGCATCTCATCGGTGCCATTGTCACTGTCGCTAGTTCGCTCTACTTATACTACGTCATCCGCCCGCGTTACGATTCTGCTACGCTATCTGACGTGCTCGTCTTCGCATGCTTTATTGGTGGCGCAGTGTTGTGCCTTAGCATGAGCGCGACGTTTCATGCTATGCTGAATCACAGTCAGAAGGTGGCGCAGTGGGGAAATAAGCTAGATTATATGGGAATTGTCGTGTTGATTGTCGGAAGCTTCGTGCCGGCACTGTATTATGCCTTCTTTTGCATGCCTACGCTGCTCACGGCGTACTTATGCCTAGTGAGTTTGGCTTTGAGAGGGCGCAACGAAATAGCGACGGCCACTGACAAAGACCTAGATATGTCTGCTTGGCACAGGATGCGCCATTGTCTCGTGGGTAGAGCAATTTCGCAGCCCAAAATGGCGGCCATACCGAGCCATAATGTTCGCCGGCCTTGGCTTATCCGGCTTCATTCCTATTATCCACGGTGTCACCATCTACGGCTATAAGGGGCTCGAGGACAGAATCAGCGTTACCTGGATCATCATACACGGCGCCATGTATCTCTTTGGCGTAGGTGTTTATGTGGTTAGCTATACCAATCGTCTCTTGCACTGGTGGTGACTGACTGACCGACTGGGAATGTAGGCTCGATGGCCAGAGAGGAACTTTCCAGGAGTATTCGATATCTGGGGCAGCTCCCATCAGATCTTCCACATGTTTGTCCTGCTCGCTGCAGCAACGCATTTTTATAGCATGGTGAAGGCATTTGACTACCATCACACGGTCTTGGGATCCCATTGCTTGACCGAATAAATCGAGGCGATTTCGGTCGCTACCGATCTCTCTATAGAGGGAATGATATGTATCATTCTTATTCCGTTACTTGGGCCATTCTCAAACCCATGACTTACGATGCGCGCAAGACCGTATCTCATCGCTACTGCTGCCCTGGGCCCGATAATTCAGATTCCACCCCCCAACGGTGATCCTCAGCAGTTCGTGTGTAACGCCAGGAGAAGATCTACAGACCCGGCAACGCCGTCATCAGTCATTCACATCGCCTGTAACGGACTGGCTCTATGGCTTGCGTCGTCTGCTACCCTTGTCAGGACCTACTCTTCTTGATGCTAATGCCTCTGCACGCCGCTACCCGAGACTCAAACACCCTCTAGGGACATTAATATTCTACACTAGAAACAATAGAAGCGAACAATGGCACTGGGTGAACAATGAATTGGTCAGGTCTGCACACGATGCTTGACAGGAGGCAGCATCAACTCCGTTGTTACTTCACCGAAGTCTTCCAGCGATGTTGGAGAGTGCGACCATGAGAGGAAGATACCTGTACTAAATACTGTTTTTATTCACGCCCCAATAAACCCACATTGGTAGTCGCCAGATATGGGGCAGTTCTAGACTGCGCTTTCGCACGGTGATAGCGATACGTTGTCTCTCTAAGCCCATCAGAATTTCCTGAGGATTATCGAGTCTGCATTTTCGCATTGTTGCGCTGTAGTAGCGGGTCGATGGTAGGAGGCATGACGCAATATGGCTTCAGAGGCGTCTTTGCTGGTGGATGAAGATAAAACTGTCGTTGATTGGCCATATCCAAGCGGAGTGCTCCGAAGAAGTTGTTGGGGGTTGGGGTTTGATGTTTCGGTAAGAAATGGCGTTCTTCTTCCGTCCCTCCTCTCAGCCGCTTCCCCTCAGCCACCGTGTCAAATATACGTCTGTGACACGTTTGCATGATACTGTTGAGTTTGTGATAAGATATTGTGATGAATATCATTTATACAGGATCCTTAGAATGATGGCCTTTATCGCTATCGCAGGAGTGTTAGTATTCAACACATGGGCACTCGAACTGTGGCAATGAGTGGCGCGATTCTTTCCAAGAAGATCATGCCACTTAGCATTTGTATCGAAATTCGAGCTCAGCATCTCCCCTGGCTTTGTATCTTGTTAGAAAATCTACTTCCGACCGTCGCGATTGTTAAGAGTTGGAGTGGTGGATGGAACCCCCCCAGATGGGTGACTATGTCTCTTGTCCCACCCCCGCCAGTGTAAGACTGCAAGAATCGAAATCACCAAGTGTGAAATATTTGGGGTCGCTGCCGCTACTGGAGTAACTACAAACGACTATTCGTCCGCAGTGAATCTTCTAACGATATCTACCAACCTCTTTCTCGTCCTCCTCCGGCTAAAGACCTCTCCGTGATCTAAATCTTGAAACCACAGCACATCCAACCCGTCACCTTTCCAAATTCCATTCTCCCAGCCTTCGGTCTCCAGGGACCAGTCATCTGTGCCCGTCAGATACGCCATAACTGTGCTCGTGTCCACGATTATGTCTCTGCCGGCCAGCACAACAGCCACGCGATGGTGCTGGATGTCTTCCTTCCACAAGGCATTATCAGACCATATGAAACGTCGGAATAGCGTGTGCGCGACGCCCATGTCCTTGGCGCCAAAGTAAGAGAGCAGGTGTTCGCTAGCGTTGGTCGGCTTCCGGCAGATCTGAAGTGTCAAGGTTAGCGGAGGCCGTTGGTAGTAGTGCAAAAGGGAATGTTACAAAATTATATGCTACATCGGGGAGATGGAGCAGGAATGACACAGGATCAACGAACAAGATCGGCCCGATCTTGCTTGCGATCTTTGGCTTGTGGAGGAGATGCGTAGCAACCACGCTTCCGTAGCTTCATAGAAAGGAAGTTAATATACGGCAATGACCAAGACACGAATCCAGGGAAAACAAGACGGCGACTCACGAGTGTGACACTAGTGTAAATCTTTCCCACCCATGTGCCTTTAAAATGCAATGAACCTCCTCGCACATCTCATCCTTTAACATTGCCTCAGGTGCTATCCGAGAGCTAATTGGCATAATTTCTATAGCGATGATCCCAACCTGCCCATCCGACGGGTCCTTGCTGTCTTGGGCATTAAGGTCGGCCAAAAATGGTATATACATGTAGAGGCCAACACCGATACCGTGTATAAATAACACGGGGAGCCTGGTCTTGGAAGTATGCGGCCGGTACCAGTAAGTGAGAGCTCTGGCAGGGGAACGATAGGCGTTGAAGAGATTGAGGAGGCGCGTGGGGAAGACGGCGAGAAACTGTAACAATGACGTGCGGTGGAAGTCGAAGGAGTAGAAGCGCAAATAGATGGATGCTAACGTATCGACAATAAACACACACTATAGAATCGAGTTAGTACACCTCTCCAACTTGTACTATAGGCAAGAAGTTCATTGCGTAGCCCACCATGAAGACTTACCAGATACCATATCAAACTTCTATGTAACATCTCGACCTTATCAAGCGTTAGTCTAAGGCACTGCGCATCACCGCGGCCAGGTTCCAGCTTCCTCCCCAACAACTTCTCCATCTCTCCAACATACTCCTCCAGCTCCTCGTCATATGCCGGATCAGGTTCGCCAGTGTTTAGGAACGCCCATCGGAAGAAGTCTTTAACGTTCTCCCGTTTAATCTCTGCTACCGGCGCATCCCGGAACCATTTCGTTAAATACCGGTCCGGATCCGGGATATTGCTGTGGCAGCGCAAGAACAACCTCCGGCGATCGTCACGGTCGGCTGTGGGATGTGTCACGACTGTCTGGAGGTAAATTTTGCGCGGGAGAAAGACGACAAGGTAGAATATTGCCTCGAGATTGAGCCACACCTCTAGCACATGGGGGACATGGAACGGGGGATGGATTAAGCAGCTGACGAGCGAATAGATAACGCTAAGGGGTGCAATGAGGTGCAGGAGGAATATGCATGTTCGGATGTAAACGTAGTCCCAGGCGGATATACCAATCATGGTGTAGGTAGGTATATTGCCGCCAATGGAGTAGCCTGAGATGGGTGTAGTTTGGTTACCCGGTGAGTGATGGACACTCCCGGAAGAAAAACATGTGCGCTGCCCTAAGTTCAAAGAGACATCCAAAAGTTATCCGTGGGAGGATGGTGTTTATATCAACAATGTGTCCATTTCACAAGTTTGGCATGTGCATTTTCGTTGAGGAAAATATCTTTAGTTCAATTTGTTGGGTAATGTTTAACAATAGACTTGCGCGGCATACGACCGCCAATCTCTCCATTCTCCGACGCACCGGAAATGCCAAAAATTGACATGTGAAAGACTGCTAGTAGGAACGGCCAAGGGTGAAGAAGTTACAGCATGTGCTATATCTAAACCCAGGGGGTCGCCTTTGGCTCTGATTGGCGGGTGGCTTCTGGGGGTCACGGCACTGTATCAGCCGCCTTAGATAAGGGTTAGTAAGATACAATTCCCAAGGGACAAGCTGTTAAGGTTTAGAGAGCGGTCCTGGTTATGTTGGCGGATAGGTCAGGCTGGATATCCAGGCAGTGTCTTTTGCTACCTACTAAAAAAAGTATATCAAGCAAGTTAAATTCGACTGTTGTAATATGAACTGGCCATTTAGCTATTGTAAATGAGTGTAGAGAAGAATATATATAATATATGGAGTGTTTATTTGTGTTCCCTTAAGTGAACATCCTTCTAGAATAGGCAATCGTTGACTTGTGTTACACACTTCTGATTGGCTGGTCGCCTAAGGGCTTTTCTGTAGCGCCTACCCTGCCTGGGCCGTGACAATGCGTACCAGAAATGTACTTATTTGTGTTCCGTTGTATCAATATTGTCTTATATATAAACATATACACTTTAGTGAGCTGTGTTATTAATTATCAACAATAAAGAACGTTAAAGAACGAGAGTGTCCGCATTGGTTGAATCGTCCTACAATTTGAGCTTTCTTCTCCCTTCTGTCCTCGACTTGTTAATCAGCTGCACTACTGCTTCATACACCAGCATTGTAGTGGCAGAGGCTGGTATTGCTCCAATCAAGCTAGTTCCCATCCCCGAATACAAAGCACGCCAACCTTCATCTCGCAATATTAATCTGATTGTGTTGACTATGCCTCGGTACACAACGGAAGACTTCCATGGCCTCCCTCCATTATTGTTTATTTCCTTGAATTGGCCACCTGCATCCATGGATGAGCCTCTGTATGATGGTGGCCTTGCTAAGTGTTGTGTTTGCAATCTTGTTCGAATAACTTCGTGTGGATATGTGGCCGCAGTTGCACATGCTTTGCTCGCGGAGCTGGCTGCCAGAATCCCCAAGACCTGAGACCGGCCCTGGTCCTCACGCCAACTTCCAAGTCCTGTTCCTGTCAAATATCTCTTGAATTGTTCATACAGTGGAAATTGTATAGCCACGTTTGTTACACCAAGCAATGCCGGAGTTAGCCCTGAATAAAACGAAATAATGCCTTCTCGGTAATACATCTTCCGAACGACATCTATGATGGACTTGTACTCTCTCGTGGTATTCTCGATAGAGATGTTTGATTGAGACTGTAATCTGGTTTTGATAAGCCACAATGGATATGTGAATAATGTAGAACAGGCACCTCCAGCAACTGCTGATACACATGAGGATACCAATATACGTTGTGGGCCGTTTGGTACAGGTTAGTACTACACGTAGCTATTAGGACGGAGTGTGTGTGGCAGAGGTGACTTACTGAAATTGTCTAGTAAAAAATCATTGATCTTATGATATATTGGGAAGTGTATTGTTCCCCTCAGGAAGCTTGCGAGCATGACGGGTCTCAGTCCTTGATACATACCAACCAATCCCGCTTCATGCCATATTGCACGCCCAGTACCTATCATGCCTCTGTCTTGAAATGAACGTCGTTTGCTAACGGCGTCGAGCGTCCATAGTTGCAGACCATGTCTAGCCTGTAATTTGGTTTTCATAACGTCCAGAGGACATATTACAATACTAGAGGCCACCCCACTAGTAGCTCCGGCCAAACTTCGAATTGACGTATTCGATAAACTGAGTGTGAGGTCTTCTAGATGGGAAAGTCGGGAAGTTGACTCATGTGGACATAGTTGGTGGCAGTGACCCGCGACATGGGGGTTTTCGGTATTCTGAGAATTGCAAAGAGATGGTTCCTGGTGCTTGACACGCATCATGGATAGAAAGAGTAACTTAAGATGTTTGAATCATCTCATTGAGTGCATTTACTTCGCCTTGTCCCAAGCTTGAAGCACTGTATATAAATATTTATACTTATGCTCCCGACGCTGATGGAGCTGCCATTATATAGCCCGAGCTAGTGAAATATATGCGAAAAACCGTGGAGTGTTTCGCCGCTTTTACGTCATACTTTTAATGTTAAGCGCAGGTTAGGTTTCCTTCGCCCTCTATTCCTACGTAGCTGCTAGCCATTCGATGACCATCGGATATTCCAGCCAATAAGAAAAGCGTTCAAAACGTCATCCAACCCAACGCCATCAGGAACTTTACAGCACGTCAACTTGTTAAATCTGGGATTGTGTGGCGCAGTTATCAAGCACACAGGTGACTTATAGACAAAGGTCATAAGAACAATCCAAATTCGGCACTCTAGCCTTGTCCTTGCGCACATCTTGAGAAACTCCGTCATCCTTCATCTTTCCTAAAGTATACATTTGAATCTTAGAGCACTTTCGATCATGCGCTGCAGCCCTTGTTGCCAATCATACGGTAAGAGTTCCCAGATAGACTTGACGCTTCCTCTGCAGTTGAGCCTTGAAGTGGAGGAAACCGCGACGATGTTGGCTTGACGTTAAAGTCGGGTTTTCTGCGTACTAACACTGAAAGGTTGTTCCGCCTTGTGTGGTCTTGATTACAGGGCCGAGATCCCTCATATTTGTTCATATTTGCTTAAGTGAAGATAAGAGAGTCTCGAGTAGTGTAGGACTTACCGTTGATGTGGATAGGGTTATAGGTTTCCAAGGCTGATCTGTGTATTGCGACTTTCCTTGCCATTTTGTTTTGCTGCTTGGTGGCAGTCATTGCCACAGCCGTGAAATGTGATGGGCTGTTCTGTCAATATCTGTGCAAGATGTCCGACGAGGGAACGGTGAGCTGGACTTGTTTGGTTCGTCTGGATTGGGATTATCGTAGTTCATAACAAGACCCGAATCCGCAGCAACCTGCAACACCCGCAGGAGTTCTCAGCGTCGAACATGGCTTGCTCCTCTGTATCCCCTCTCGATCCATCATGATGGCTATATAATATATTATTAAGCCAAGTTGGGGCTATGCCAGTCCCAAAACCATGCATGGATGCAAAGTGTGCAGTCCGGGGGGCTGTTTCAAGGAGCACGGACGAATGGTGTGGAATTCATCGGATTTCGGCGTCGATTTGGTGCAGTAGGTTACGCATCGCTTGAGTTTGGTCTTATAATGGCGGCTGGATGATTTGCAATTTTAGAAGAATAATTAACGAGGAACTTCAAAGGCGCTTCCGCATATTTTCTTGAGACCAAGGAAAATTGTATGATCTCCATAGTAAAAGACCAAATAATATGAATCGTCAACAAACGAGATATAACCCCATTGGTATCATTTCACCCTACTTTGCACCAGGAACGAAGTTTTCACCTGCCTTCCGATCAAGCTCTCCAATCCAATCCACGCCTCAATCGATTATACAAATGAGCTCTCCATGCTCTTCATCAAGCGTGATACTCAAGGCTGTGTCTTCCGAACTAAATAGTCCGATGCTCGTACTCTTTGCGTCCATTCACTATGAGATAGTCAGGTAAGTTTAACCGTCCCGATGAGAAAAAGATTTGTAGGAAGAGTGGGAAGGGAGGGGTTAGAGGCTAGAAACTGACCTCCAGCTTCCATCGTAAACCTTACGTGATTCGGAAGAACCGTATTGCGTCTCATTCAACGCTGTTTCAATCACATATGCCGTGATGCTTGTTCCACTCGAGATAATTGGCTTTAGAGGATCCACACCTTTCGTTCTGAACAGTTCCATCAGTTGATCAGACGGCAAGAATGCCTTCGTTTCCGGATCCAGCATTAGGTCATATGGGATATTTATGGAGCCGGGCATGTGTCCTGACGGTGAGTCTGGTCCTGGCCCCGGATACTTTCCGCTGAACTCGTCGCTAGATCGTGAATCCAGAACCTGTATGCCCTCTCTACCCTCCTTATTATGGTCCATGATTGCTTCGCGAACTTCCTCATAGCTAGCAATTTTCCCTCCGTCTAGCTTGGGAACCGGGTACGCACAATGCTTGAAGCCACGTATCTCCCCTTGTTCTGTCGGAAGGCCCTGTTCCACCCAAAGCCGGAAGTTATTGAGGATGTGCACTTTCGGGTGACCAAAAGCCTTCAACATCCATCCTACCCTCGGTGCCGAGAAGATACCTAGCTCCTTTGTATCATACACTACCAGAATGTCCTCTTTGCGAATACCCAACCCGCTCATAGAGGCGGCGAAATCCACGGCGTTGGGTATCATGTGAGGAAAGGGGGAGTGCGTGTTAATAACCTTGTCGAGATCGAAGAAACGAGCTTTCGGGATTCTTTCCTGGCGGAATACCTGAGAACCCGTGCGACCCTTATCGTCATTGGATGGAAACCAAGAGGCGCATAAAGGAACCACTCGTGGCTCGGGGGAGATGTCGGATGGTGGATTCGTCTTAATGGCAGTGTGTAAGTCACTCGGACTCACGAGATAGGAGGATATTGAACGACGGGCTGTTGGCAGGCTGCTGTGATAACTGAGAAATAGTAGGAATGCGCGAGAGCTATATCTAGGCAAACTACCGCTCAGAAAGGGGGAACCTGCTAGTACAGCCATGGTGTCGTATTTTTAGCCGTCCATGGCTGATGCTATATCGTCGGAGATGAAGCTTTAGTTTCCGTACTGGCCACGTACCAAGGGAAGACGGAGGCTACTAGGTTAACAAACGGTTTTACAAGTGACAAGTTGTTAGCGGACAGGATGCGGTGTTCGGGATAATATAATCTATCCTACTGCTGACGTCAAGAGCGAAGTGGCGCGACAACTAAAACTTGATTTCTCGCGAACTACGCGTCTAACTACCTACAGTCCAAATGGATGCGTGGGTGATGATGGTGTGGCCGTCTCAAAGATGTTGATTATCATCATTCTAAGGCGAGCGGCTACTTCAAAAGCCTGGGAGACGACCTGGGGATACCATTATGATGTACGTCAATATCGGGGTGACATCACGATTGCGATACAGTTCGTGGTAGTCTACATTGCTTATTACGCACTAAAAGTCTGCACATTTCGTTAGCTGGTGTAAACCTTTACCCCGCGCCGAGCCTTATATGACCGCTATGAGATGAGGAAATAACTTTGGGGAACTTCAAGTTATCTCCTTGTATGGCTTGAGCTGATAAAGAGGCTGAAGGTTTTCTAAATGCCCAAGCATAATTCTCACCAGTTTCACCTGAAAGGAAAACAAAAGCTATGCAAAACGACCGGTGACATGAATCGACTCTAGCCATGTCAAAGAGTAACATCTGATGCTGGTTTGCCTTGTAGGTGCAGTCAAGGAGCAGCACGTCTGGATTACTCTGAAGGAATGTAATTGAATCTGGATGAGCAAAAAGATATCCGGTAAAGCATGGGCTCTTGGTCAACAGATTGGAGGGGAAGATTTGTTTTGCGGGCGTGTAAAAATGAAGGGAACAATATAGAAGACATAAATCTTTCCCAATGACATAGAATTGAGCTCGGACTCCCCATCACTACTTTAGGACTGTTGCCATATATGCAAAAGCAACATGATAGGCAATCTCAATCTCATCTAATATATAAGCAACAGCAATATCAGCATTCAACGTAGTCAACACAACAATATTAATGCAGGTTCAGAAGTTGACTAGATATACGAACCTCGCATTCCCGCAATGGTTTCAAACGAAACGGCGAAATTATTCATTGCCCCGATGATATCCTCCAAGCCATGCCGGAGCTCGTCGATGAGGCGTTCTGTATCCACAGACAAGTCGCCTGATGATATTCGTGCGGCAGGGAGTATGGCGTGAAGTTTATAGAATTGCATTAGAAGAACGTAACTAGCTTGCATTGCACAGCATGTACAGGTAGGCATCGCTCGACTAATCACCCCGTCAGATGTCTGGGGAATCGGCAATCTTTGTAGCTGCCGCGCAATTGTCAGAGCTGATGCCACGCAAATTTCGGTGGACCGATCGTTTGTGAATGGAGGCGACTGGATCATATTATAGGCGGCGATACTTGCTTCGGCATCACTGGTCACGCTGGAAGCAGTATTGAGAGTATTAGGAACTGAGAGATCACAGTGATTCTCGGCGAAGAGTGGCATATCTGAGAAGGCTCGAAATCGATGAAGACGGATTCTTGTGCTGTAACGTGGTTAATAACCTTGGGATATACAGAAAATTGCGAAACTAGAAGCAAAGGTACCTGGATAATCTGATGCGAGCAAGCCTTCGCATTACTTCTGCTGTCGCTGACTCGTAGGCAGGGTCAAGCTCCATTGAGCTTGAAACAGGTACATAGCTTTCGATCCGAACGGAGACCTGAAGCACCCATGTGTCGAGCATCTTCATCTGCTCGAAAATCCTAGACATATCCGCGTGCGAGCTTAGATGTTCGTTATAACTGGCAGTAAACTTGACACTCGCGACGCCTATTCGCAGAGCTTCGAGGAAGATCAACCATGCCTGAGATGCCAGAATTAGTTTGCGCACGTACAATTGCCAATGAAACAGCTCACTTCTGGATCGGATTCCAACCTTGGATATGGAGTTGTGAAATGGCTGTCATCGTCTACGTTTAAACAGGCCTATTGATGTTAGCAAGTTCGGATTGGTTCTCAACGTGTCGTTCTCCGACACTCACACTTTGTCGAACCACGGAACATAGATGAGCACAGAAATACTATTCGCCAGTTAATGATTTGGCATATCTCCATGTGTGAAAATTACGAACTGTCATCCACCAAGCTCTCCTCTTGGCTTCTGAAAAAGTGTCGTTTTCGGGACCCATCCGATGAAGGGACATATTCTTTGCAATTATCAACGCTTGGCTTGCTCGAGCTGTCATTTTGAGCAAATTGGCACGCTCTGTGTGCTCATAGTTACTCAGAAGAAGCAGTGCCAGGATGCTTTCTAGCTCCACTGGCGTTTGTGGGTGCAACGGATCGCGGGATATTGAAAGTTGCTCAACTGCGGTCATAGAGCCTATCTGGCGATCTGAGATAAAATCGAGATATTCTGAATCTGCATCAATACGTTGAAGGGCCGCCTGTGAGAACTTTTGAGCTAGAGCTTTTCGAAACGAGACACATGCCGCGGCAGTACAGCGTGTCTCCTGCGATAGAGGAATCAGAGCAAGTACGGCAGAGAGTGCAAGACTGAGTGGAGAGATCGATTGATGCGGAATTATCTTTTCCGCAGCCGAGAGTGGCCATTGAATCGGACAATCGAGAGTTGGACAAGTTTTCGGTGGAGGAAGTATTGGAAAATACTGATGTAGAAATATGTAGTATGCGTTCAAACTTTGCTTCGTCATCAGTTAATCCAATTTTGAGATCTGAACCAGAACATATTGAGCAGTCTAACTTACACTGCTTGCTCGCTATTATATATCCTCGCACAATGGTCGTCGATCGATTCTGTTACTGAAAGAGTTTCGCTTTTCGCACATAATGATTGCTGCTCTCCAATGGTTTCGGGGCGTCTGAGGCCGGCACCTGGATTTATAAAATGTTCAATATTCTTGGGGGTAAGGACTGTTAAGCCGTATTAACTATGATTCAGAATGGTTAACAGCATGAGAAGAAGACAGACGATGAGATGAAGGAGACCTCGAGGCCTCGCTCTCACTAGCGGATTTTCTCTGAAACCGCCTTTTCCGTGAGCCGCCCCGTTTACTGGGAACAAAAGAGCAATCCCGATCTCTGATTTCACACTAGAAGGCAGCGTTAGGAACCTTGTTGTACTCGTATCGCTAATGTAGAGTGTGTATTGTTATGCAACTTACGTTGTGGCATGGTAGTTCACCATCACAACGTGTTCTCGATGCGCGACTGCGGCCTGTTAGAAACAGTCTCAAGAGTGGAAAAGAGACGGCATGTACCAATGCAGGCATGCCAACTTTGCCGGGGGCATTGACATTTTCTTCACTGCTCTTTTTGCTTGGGACATGGTACGGTGATGGATAATTGATGTGGAGGAGACAAAAACCCCTTGCTTTCCAACAAGACGCTGCAGTTTTACACCAATTTCGAAATGTTTATGTGAACCAATCGCGACTCGATTGAGATTAATGCCAGCATATCTATGAGTCGCTAGGTGTTTCTCCAAACACCGCGGGATTTGGTGTTTTTGTATTGTTCTATTTCTCGAGCAACAGGGCAACTGACTAATTAAGGTGGCAAAGGAAGATGCCGCAGGCTAAGCTGGCGGGAATATAAGGGCAATAGCGGCCGAATTTTGTCCACTGAACAAGCTTCTGGCCGGAGATCCTTATTGCGGAGTGGATTTCTTCATGCATAGTAGTCGAAGCTACCAGTGGAGCTGAGGCGGCCGGGTCGGGTATTGTTCTGCTCGGTGTTTGAGCCGGTGATTCAACAATTCTTCTTATCAGCATTTAGTTATTATAATCTGCTCTCTTATACGAACTACGGCCTTCCTTGGCCTACTGTGGAACGCGAAATGTCTATAATCACTGTAGATTCTAGAGTTTCTTGAATATGTAAGTTGAGCGGGCTGGGCCGGGTATTCGGTGAGCCCTGTTCCACTAGCCAGGGACAGCGCCCTACTGGTCCAGCTGCGACCAACGATGTAAAAGGCAGTTCTAAAGCTTTACGGGTTTTTATATATAATAGGTATTGAGGCCTGCGCGTTTAGCCGACAAAATTCGATACCCTCTGTCATGGTGTCCCGCTGCTGATCTCAATCTCCTGCCACCTTCGAGAGGGCCCCTCCTTCGTGTAGGAAGAGATACCATCATGGACGGCACTGTGAAGAGAACATGTGCTGTTAATGGAACAAAGGTTTTGACTGATTCAAGGCACGGCACAGAAGGCGTCACCGCCTCCTTGACAACTCTATTATCACCGCCCGACGATGTGACCGTAAATCCTACGGTTAATGCCCCGCAAAGCGAAATGGACAAACTGGACATCAGTCCGCCTCCGCTACAGAAGCGCGAGAAGAATATTTGGATCGTTGTTCGCGCGTTTACTCCTGCGTACGTCTACACATTACCCTTTCCCCTCGCCCCTCATATCTTGACCTGGTCATTGGAAGGGCGCGTTGTGATTGAACCTCCTGGTTTGTGTTACTCTGCGCGGATGGAGTCTAAAAGATCTACAGATGGTTTACAGTCAACATGGGCACTGGAATTGTTTCGATTCTTCTTCATAATCTTCCATATAATGGCGCGTGGCTATACTGGATCTCTGTCATCTTCTTCGTCCTCAACCTTACACTATTTATCCTCTTCACGTTTATATCCGCTCTTCGGTATTTGATATACCCTGGGCTCTTCATGACCATGATTAGACACTCGGCAGTACCTCTTCTCTTGGGAGCATTTCCAATTGCCCTCTCTACAATCGTTGAAATGATTGTTCTTGTCTGTGTACCGGCATGGGGTCCTTGGACGGTTACATTGGTTAGTCACATTAACTTAAATATGACAAACCTCAATCACTAACTAAATTTTCTTCAACAGGCATGGACATTGTGGTGGATTGACGCTGCTATATCGATCATAATTTGTTATTGGATACCATTTGTCATGTAAGCCAGGTCTATTATGGACTTTTTATAAGCCATGAAGGAAAGTCCCTAAGAGTAACATAATTGGCAGTATGCATACTCACGATATCAAGTTGGCGACGCTTTCTGCAACTTGGCTTCTGCCTATCGCCGCTCCCATTGTTGCGTCCGCCGTAGGCGCAGTAGTAGCCGAAGTCCTGGAAAACGAACAGCATGCTCTATGGACTCTCATCACGTCATACTTTCTTTGGGGTACCGCAATGCCTCTATCTCTCACCTGCTTGGTGATCTTCTATCAACGCCTTTCAATGCACAATTTGCCGCCCCCTGAGGCAATAGTAACTATGTTCTTGCCCGTTGCGCCTCTCGGTCAAGGCGGATATGCAATCATGCAGTTGGGAAAAGTCGCAGCAGAAGTTTTCCCTAAAACTGGCACTCTTAGCAAGATGGGCACCCACTCCGGAGAAATACTATACGTGATAGGCTGGATTGTTGGCTTCATCATGTGGGCAAACGGTTTGGCATGGATCTTCTTTGCTCTGGCAAGCATTAGTCGACGTAAATTTCCCTTCAACATTGGTTGGTGGGGATTTACTTTTCCTCTTGGTGTCTGGTCTGGTGCAACTATTGCGATTGGACAAGAACTGCCATCCAGATTCTTTGATGTTTTGGGGACTGTAAGTTATATCATTTCTATTGTAATCATTCATCTTCAATGCTTGGCTCCTTCAATTGCTTGTATGACAAGAAATCGGACGATATTAGGTGCTAATTTATCTGCAAACTAGATTGCGTCGGTCATAGTAACGCTGCTGTGGATCATGGTGGCTATAGGCACGATCCGGAAAATTGTCGATGGCAAAATATTCTTGGCACCAGATTTTGAACAGTGGAAGAAGAAAAAGACCCAAGCCACAGAAGCGGAGTAAGACGTCGATTGTGTGAAATCTGGCGCACCTATTTACTCACTTCATTTGAGTATCACCGCTTGCTATCAATTAAACTCTTATAGACACAGATATGTCTGCCTAATAAAATAAAATATACGTTACTTCCTTCCTCCATCTTCCCCTCGCTTCAGAACCGGCCAGATATTCTCGGGTTGGACTCTATCCCAGAGACCTCCCTTCCCAGAGCTTTGCAATACCTTGTCCTGTTGACGGAACCAATCTTCTGCGCTTTTGACTCTCTCCGGGTGAATTTTATCTAGAAGAGAATAGTCACCTTGAATAGCTCATGTTTAAACGCGTTCCAGAATCCAGTAAAATTTTGTTGCGTAGTCATCGTATTGGGATCCTTTGGATCAACTGCTGCACCCACTGTTGAGTGCGCAATTCTTGACAAGGCGCCCTTGGCCCAGTACTCATCCAAAGATACATCAATATACTGTGCTTGATGGCCTGTAACAGTCTCAAATGCAGTAGCTAAGTCTTTGAAACTGATATGCTCCATCGCAGTTACGAGGTCCATACCGCTAGCACGCTCAGGGTTATCGAATTGCCAACGAACATAATGGCCACAATCTTCGAGGCAGCTCAACGGTATACGACTCTCACCAAGTGGAACTCGCCAGGTGAGAGTCCCATCCTCGATGGTCGGTGTCATGACGGTTTGAGCACCAATGGTCATGTCGATATATGGAGCCACTGTGAAAAGACTTGCGCCCATTCTATCCTTGTTGTCGACATTTTGGAAGAGAATCCATTGTCCGATTCTTCCTTTCCCATTCATGTGTCCGGAGTTAAACTTGGTGTCATATCCTCCTAGCTTAAGTGCATAGGGGAGGCTGCCGTATACAAAGAATTTGACACCTTCCTCGATAGCAATCTCATATGTGCGAATGGCCCAGTACATCTCAGCCTTTTCTCCCGTGTGAAACCCGTCAATGTTGACAAATGCTCCATCGCAGCCCTTGAAGCCGTCACGAAGAGTCTGTTCATTGTCGAGAGTGCCCTGAAGCAGTTCCACATTGCCCAGGGCGAGAAGCTCATTGGCGCGGCGAGACGAAGTATCCCGAGTTAAAACCCGAACCTGATACTTCTTGTCATTTACCAGCGCTTTAACTATAGGGGCCCCTTGAACTCCTGTGCCACCGATAATAAAGATTTTGGAGACGTGTTGTGAGGCCATTGTGAGCTTCTGTAGAATGTAGCAGACGAAATTGTGATCAAAGGATTGTATAGGTGAATGAGTATTATTGATGGTAGCCACCTTGAACTACTTATACACAAAGGAATATAGGCAAGCCTCCTACATTTCGAATAGCCATTTCTGGGCTTATCGAGCAGAGACGTCATCTCGTCTGACCCTTATGAATCCAACAGTAGTCAAATACGTAGATGCCACAGCATACACAATTTGCCTGATGTAGCCTAGTTTTGCCCGGAGCCAGATCTGCTTGAAGCGCTAACTGTCAAAGGTAATTTCTGTATAACCAAGAAGTCAGATGGGCACATGAATCTGCTTGTATGAGACACCGTCTACGTATCATCTATCGTACAGTGGTCGAATAAATTTGTTCAAGCTGGCGCGACATAACACCGTCATTAAGAAATGACTGATATTGCAGCGGTCATGTGGAGGAGTCGATTGTATGTGGTGGATAAAGCTTCGATATTAGCCGAAGCGGAACTGACACTTGTTTCAACTTTTTGTTCAACCGACTTGGTCGGCGGGCTGCAAACTTATCTAGTAATCTAATATGCTCGTCTATTCAAACCAAATCGACTTTTATATCGCACATAAACAGATAACTAACTTCCATGTCCAAGCGAAATCCCAGACCAACTACCCTCATACCAAAGGCAAAGGCCATGAACCCTGCCTATAATTCAGATCGCATTCACTGCCCCCAAACTTGCTTCAGAAAATCTTCCACATCAGCAAGCAATACTTCGGGCTTCTCCATGGCGGCAAAATGGCCACCGCTTTCATGCTGGCGATAGAATCCAAGAGTGCCAGTCGTCTTGGCCCAAGCTTGGGGGATTGGTGCAAGTTCCTTCGGAAAGAAAGAGTAGCCAAAATGCTTCTTGATGTACCATTCAGGGTTCTCGTGAGCTCCAACAACGCTGGGGGTAAACAACTAATAAAGTAATCAGAATATGTTTATTAATGCTTTAGAAACAGAATGCAATTACCTGTCGATATGGGTAGATGGATCGTGGGAATGTCTCAGTCAACCAGTATAGCGTGACTGAAGTAAGGATCTCGTCAAGCGGCGGGTCCTCATCGGTCCAAGCAAGAAACTTTTCACCAATCCTAGCAAATTTGTTAGCTGCCTTGCATCCTGGAATGGGATCGTGGAAGGATCGCTTACCATGCAAGAAGCGCAATCGGGTTTGAAGCAAGGACAAGGCCAATTGTACTGGGCTTGGTTGCATGTTGAAGAGCATATGAAGAGCCGAGGTTCAAAAAAGTATCGGCTCGCTTCAGACCCTCCTTCTCGATATCGCTAATCTGAGCGTCTTTGATACCCTCTGGCTCTGGCATGATGCAGAAGTTTACTACATCCGTCATTAGTATCGTAGTAATGGCAAACTCCAGCTTGTAACTTACTATGGATAGCCTTAACCGTGTCAAAAGTTGCAGCCATAACACGTGAAACCTTGCTGCCAATATCCCCACCTTGAACTGCATATCCATTGCCAAATCCGAGCTCAATCATCAATGCGTTCATGATGCTCGCAATGTTCTGAAGCTGAAAGTCTCGCGCGAGGGGCGGAGGAGAAGAGAAGGCATAGCCTGGCAAAGAAGGAACAATAATATGGTACGGAAGTGTTTCCGGGGTATAGCGCTGAGTCAAGATCTCCATAATGGAATAAAACTCCAAAAAGTTGCCTGGCCAGCCGTGCAGGCAGAGAAGAGGGATTGCGTCGGGCTTTTGAGAGAATAATGCCACGAAATGGATATCAAAGACATCTCCGCCCTCTTTGATAGGGAGAGTGAAGTTGGGGAAGCTGTTGATGCGGTCTTCACATTTGCGCCTACATGTAATGTGTCAACCATGAGCCGTCCATCGGGTACTGTTTGTGAGCTTGAGCTTACCAGTCCCATTTCTCCCATTCTGCTTTGGCTTGAACCAACCAGTCTCGGCTAATACCAAATCGGCCATCTGTCAATTCATTTTCGTATGTCTTCGGCCCAATCTTGGACAGCTTCAATAGAGTCTTAAAGTCGCCAAGCTGTTGCTCCGGAACTGACACAGTAAAGGGAGCTGGAGTGGACTTTCTGTTGGCGGGAAGGCTTGCGAAGGACGCCATTTTTTATAGCTTTTCTAATCGTATGACTTTCTTGAAGATTTGCTTGAAGTTGTTGGCTTAGAGTTGTGTTGTTTGATGGTTGGAGTATCTTCATGATGATGGAGAGCCAAGGCTACTTTATAGTTCTCATCTTGGTTATTTTTCTTTTCTTATCGCTTACAACTTTTTTACAGCATCAATGGAGTTTCGTTCTATGAATAGGTATTCACAAATATGGCCATTGTTCCCACCTGAAGCTACTCCGAAAGCTTGATTCCATGCCTCGGATTGCCTATCGGGGCGTCTCACCTAAGTGTCTTATGCCCAATATGGAAAACCCATCCGCCACTGAGAAAGCATTCTAAACTATGGTTTATGAAGAGATACCGCTTTGACGTCATGCTTCATACGTATTCCCCAAGAAAGGTAAATATTCCAGACTGAGGCCTTGTACAATTGGCTTAATACGTTTGAACAGGATGGAGAGCATGCACTGTCCTTAATTGCTGGCATTCTAGCGAGTTCGAGGTAGATGCAATGATGATTTTACATGCAAGGTTTTATTAGAGAGAATATAAAGTTGTGAAATCATGTGCTTGGGCACGATTTCAACATGTTTATACAGTGGTATAATGAACTTGTGTATTGTAGCTCGCTGTCAAACAAAAAGCAATTGCCGCATTAACTGAAAAAGATTCTCCCTATGCTCACTATGAGGTATGCTCACGTTTCCTTGGATTTTTCGTGCGTGAGCTAAGGCGTAATGCCTCGTTTTCCTTCTCGAGAATTGTCACCCTTTCTCGGAGGCTCTGGAGAGAATGCATCACGTCACCCTGTCCACCGGCGCCGGCGTCTTCTTCTGATGATCTTCTTGACCCTACCCTGGTAGATGGACTTTCAGTATCGTCAGGCTTGGCCATATCCTTCTTCAACCTGCTACTTCTACGAGCCTCTAGATTTGGCTTGGGCTCTTCGGGTTCGGCTGCAGGTCTTTGAACAGGCTCATTAGCTGGTTTGGTGTGAAGATGATTCGATTTATTGTCTTCAAATGTTGGCGGCTGAATATGCCACCCTCTCTTGGTACATGCATCGCAGTAGAAAGTCTTTTGTCGCTCCGATAGCTTCGGCAGAACACAATTTTGGTGATATGACCGGCAGCACGTGGGGCAATCTAGCATGCTGCCTGGTTTGCGACAGGTGTAGCACAATGCATTGTGTGGTGAGCCGCTCTCTATGAAGTATTAGCTGTCAGTATTCTCGACTGTGTGACCAACACTTGGGATTATGATGCGAATGTAGACGCAGGCCCAACGGCTTCAAATAAGCAGAATCGTCGCGAGGACGAACATTACAAATATAAAACGATTGCGACCTCGGGAATTCTGCTTCGGTGTTTGATCGCAGTGAAGAGAATAACTACAGAATAAAACAAAAATATGGAATACTCACTCTTCCATGCATGGTAGATGATTTTCTGCTCATTCATGGTCAAAACAGTCCCTGGCGCGGCATAGGTAGAAATTCTGTACCCGGCGATGACGGGATATTTACTGATCTCCGCTGTGGACGTCCGCCGTCTTTTGGCCTGAGACTGTGTAGACTCTGCCATGGCGCTTTGCTTCAAAGTAGTGAAATGGATCAGACAGGATGGTGAGGATTCAGGAACTGTTCACGAATCAGGCTGTAACAAGCAGCGTGGAGGATTTCCAGGCCAGGCTCTGTTATGACCTAGCAGCAGGCCCTCTGAAAAGTGATGTGGAGGCAAAGGAACCGTGAGATGCCGGACTGGGGAGGTTTGCCCAAACGGGCATACGCGGACATTTTAGCCAAAAGCAGCAACGTCATCCTACCGACATTGGGCCGCTCAGCTTGGAGCGAGTGGAAGAGCTTGATCAAACTCAATCTGGGCATTTCTCTTTCTTGTCCTCATGTGACATGGATAAAGCTGTGTTACGTCTTGCCAATTCTTAATTTCACACTCCGTACATCTCCTGTTTCTGCCAAAGCTTGAGCTGTTACCTCAATGGGTAACATCCTCCACCAACCGGCCACCAACACCTCGCACGGCCGTCGTTGTTAGCTGAGAGAGGGGCATAATATACACTGGTTGACTGCTGTATGAACCAGTAAACGTAGGCTGCGAACGGCAATGTCCCCCGGATCAGCGTGTCAACGATGCAGGCAGCGGCACATCAAGGTATGTGATTTCCGGGTCTTCCTTGGTGTTGACTTTGCGACAGAGGCCCTAACTGGTAATATCAGTGTGATGCGACAAGACCCAGTTGCAAGCAGTGTGTGTCTGGTAAGCATGAATGTCCGGGATACCCAGAGGACTGGAAGTTCATCAACAATGGCGCCAAGCCACCTCGCAAGCGACAGAAGAGGCAATCCATACGAGAAGCCAAAGCACATGATGCAAAGACATCTACGGGGAAAATCACCGAGACAAATGAAGACGCTTTCATAGAGATCCGCCGCACCAACACGGTGTCGACCAGCCAGAGATCAGAGCATTTAGATATCCCGCCATTGGACTTCCCCAAAGCTTCTGATGACGCCCTACAGAGCTTGGATTCATCTATTCCCCTTCAAGTCGAGTTGGGCTTCGATCTCGGCGATAATCATGTCAATGAAGCGAGTGTTGTCGGCCTGCAGCCTGGTCACTTCGGAGCTCCTTTACCCGCCCCTGAAGAATCCCCGGGATTGATATCCTCTGGATCAACTGGCGAGTTTGAGATGGGGCTTGCTGCCCTAGCCTCGGAGTTCATGCTCGAGAGCGAACAAGAGATTGTCTTCCTCCTCCGGCACTATACAGACAATCTGGCTCCATGGTACGTTCCCACCCTGGCTGCGGAGTGCCCTCCAACTTTCTAATGGACAATATTAGGTTAGACATATTTGGAGACAAATGCTTCTTCCAGACATGTATCCCTCGTCTGGTTGGGACTCACCCCGTGCTAAAATACTCAATAGCGGCACTTGCTGCTAAGCATTTGAGCAATCTGGGCGGCTTCCGGGCTACTAACTGTGGCCCTATGAGCACTTTGGCCTTGACGGAGCTTTATCCCAGTGCAGGCAATGTTGACTGGGCCTTCAAAGCTGCTAGCTACTACCATCAAGCAGCTACACACTCGCAACATCCGTCCCCGCTCTACACTACTGAAGCTAGTTCGATCCTGACGGATGTTGCAATGGCGAGTAATGCCATCTTAACCGTTTATGAAATGATTGACTCGAATTATGATGAATTTTACACGTAAGTACCTGCCTTATGTCTGCAAGTAGAATCATTCTGAATGCCATACCCCGGCAATTGTTGATATTTCTCATGCTGTTCGCTGCTCTGCAAAAAGATGAGCGAACCTCATGAGTTGATTATGGAAAAAAAGTGAGCAGATCTAACATCGACTTTAGGCGAATCCGGGAGATAAAGAGCCAGCTAGTAAGATACCCCAACGACGGCTTAATATCACAGCCGGTGTTCACACCCTTCAAATTTCATGGCAGTCCTGCGGCTTTGGCCAGCTACTGGCACTGCTTGCCCCACGATCTCCTCAGCTCGTATGATCAAAAAAGGATATCGATACTAGACTGCGAAATCCCGTATGACGGGTTGGGAGGCTCCGGCGATGGGTTGAATCTCAATGAGCCTTCATCTATGACTAAGACACCCTGGGCGCAACTATTCATATTGATAACTCAAATCATTGACAAGTTTGCCACTAATCCTGGCCGGCGTGATCATGGGACCAAGGATGTGGACCGAAATAATAGCTGGGACTATCTCTGGAACGCCTTGGATCGGTGGCACGCCCAACTCGATATACAATTTGAGCCATATTCTCACTATAAGCTTTCCAGCCATTTAACACTCTCACAAGGCCTGGTGGAGCCGGTTTTCGACGAGATACTCTTTCCATCCCCGGCGTCTGCAGCAACGCTGTCATACTATCACTTTGCTCGCATCCTTTTGCTCCTTGCTAAACCGACCGACCAATCAAACCCCCAGGCGATGCTGCTTTATTACCGAGAGATATTGACGGATATAGAGGACCATTGTACAAAAATATGCGGGATTGCAGCTGGCCGACCAGGTCCTGCCGCTCGGATACACTCAGTGCAGCCACTCTTTTTGGCTGGACAATGTTTGGTGGAGCCACGATTACGGACAGCTGTTGTACAGCTCTTACGAGATGTTGAGGCAGATACGGGATGGCCAACAGCGAGTCATATCAGCAGGCTTCATCAGGGATGGAACAGGAATACTCGGGCAAGTTGACGTCTGAGAGATAAGAGCTAGCTATGTCGGTGTGCTTCTGGTCAACTGGAATATTAAGAGTACGTTTTTGGCATGGGCATCTTGTTAATATTTAATGTTGCGATTTTCTGTCTAAGCGTTAGTTTTATCCCATAGACATGGTAAAAGCACCCCTATCAATGCAACGACTCGCATCTCTCGTATATGTGCCTAGATATCGGATCTTACTGCCATTTGTGACATGTAAGTGGCGCGATTCTCTCTCTGGTGCGCCTATTGGCTGCGTCTAACACACCACCTGCAAAGATTCGGCGACCGTAGCGCTGGAATCTCGTTGCAACACAACGACAACAGGATTTGTTCAAGGGTTCCCCAGAACAGCGTAGTATTCAGTGCAGAAGTGTGCAATCTCTGCTAGCTGTTTGTCCAATCCTCGCACGTGAAGTTATCGACAATTAATAATGTCCAATTTAAAATGCATTGCGCCATGTCTTGTATTCATAATCAAGGCAGGCCTCATAAGTGTATGAATATATAAAATCGAAGGACCGCCGCTTCGATGCAATTTCTTGCCCTCTCTTGTTTTGCTTGCGGAATTCCCTCAACTATAGTAATCCACTGTGAAACCGCCGCAAACATTTGCAAGGCGAACTGCTGACAATTGCAGCCAAAGAAGCCCCTCAGCCCATCGCATTTTCTTCCCAACTTTACTGAGTACCAGCTAACAGCTCCGCAGCCTAAGGCCGTCCGTGTCTAGCACAGTGCCTTACGCTGGTTGTTGTGCTTTAACTGGCCGGGCTCCCCGCTTCAGGTGCAAATAGTTGCCATCCTCTTTTACAATTTTCTAATGGGTGCAAGTATGTTGGTAGTAATGGCGAAACGTCGAAGCCGCGGTGTGCGACTGGGGACTCAACTCGGCTTTCAACTCGGTGCTCAACAATGGGCAACAATAATTATATAAGTGCCCTGCTTGATCCGGGACTCAGTATTCAATTCAGCCTGCATCACTTTCAATCCAATCAGCAACTCAACTCCCTTTAGACAATTTGAAACGAACTCTCAAGCCTCTTCTAAGCCTCATCAACTACAGTCTTCGCAATGGCCCCTACTCTCTACATCGCCGACGACACCTGCTCTCGCGCCGCTCAGCTAGTCGCCAATGAGCTTGGCATTGAGCACCAGCTCGTCCACTTTGATGTGTTTGGCAAGAGCACCTCCAGCGGCGAGGACTTTGCCGCTGTCAACCCTCTTCTTTACGTCCCTGCCCTGAAGCTGGACAACGAGACCAAGGACATCATCTCCGAGACCATTGTCATCTGCTCATACTTCGCCGATCAGAAGCCCGAGGCTGGTTTGATCCCCGCTGCGGGGACCCTTGAACGTGTCAAATACGACCAGTTTCTCGTCCAGCTGGCCACTGAGATTGCCCAGAAGCACATTCCTCTCATGCGCAAGCTCATGACCCCCGAGGGTGTTGAGTTCCACTCCAACAAGCTCCAGAAGGCCTACAAGCTCCTTGACAACCGCCTAGCCAAGACGCCTTATCTATTCGGTGACAACCTTACCGTTGCCGACGCTTATGTCTGGGGCACTTTCTGGAGCTCCCGCTCTGGTGTCGACCTGTCTCACCTTGAAAACCTCGCCGCTTGGAAGACCCGCCTCGAGGCTCGCCCTGCCGCCATCAAGACCATCAAGGATGAGGCCGAAGTTGTCGCTGTTCACAAGGCCCAGATCGCCGCCAGTGCTTAAATATCTCGGACATGATTTATGACTCTTTCTTCGAAAGCAAATGATGATATAGGAGAAGGTGACTTGTCGAATTAGGGGAGTCTTACAGTGGGGGGATTTCTCGTATAGAAGGGTGCAGCCATGAAAACAATACCACAAGACATAGATTTACAAGGTTAAAATAGAGTATAGATCAATTTAAAGTTGTTTTTTACACCTACGAGATTATAAACATAAATCAACAGGATTCTGGTGAAAGCGCACTAAAAACTGCTCTGAATATACCCTCTCTGTGCAACACCTAACGACTGGAAGCAGGCGAAAAGCCGAGCCTGAATTGCTGAGTTACTGAACACTTACAGGCGCCAAACGTAGCGCGAACCTGGTACAGTAGCTTGGAAAATGGCCTGAAAACTCGATAAGTTCATCTCGTAATTTGCACTGAGTGGAGTCTCATCCATCAGCATTTAGAGTTACACTTAAGCTCTTTTAGACTAGTTCAGCAAACTTGGGATGACCGATTTCAATTGGTTCGGAGTTGTCTCCTTGTATCCGTTGATATGCCCCAAATGCGTGAGCTTGGCGGGCAAGGTACAGGGAATTTTTGAAGCCGACAGTTAGGCTATCGCATTGTTGACACGAATACAGAAGGGTAGAGAAGTTGGCCATCTGGCCTCTCTCACCAACCTTAAATTGAGAGAATCCCGACTCTCGGTTTGAAGGAAATCGTCAAAATCACATCCAGCTTCTACTTCTACCAAAATGAACCGAGAAAGCCTGCGTTTTAGCTGGAGGTTAACTCTCCTTTGCGGCTTGATTGCCGTAATAGCGAGCCCCCTATTTACCAAAAACCTACTACTCCGCTATTCCCCTCCTGAATCTACCGAACCAGAACCAGAACAAGAGCCAGACAGCCCCTTGCCCGTATTTAAGGCAAGCGTGGTGACAAGACCGAACCCTGAGGTCGTCGGTTCTAACAAAGATGAAATGTCCAATTCATCGGCCCACCTCCTCGAGAGGGCGTCTAAAGGTTGGACATATATACCAAGCGACAAAGAATGGATGAACGAAGAAACGGAGACAAACAAGCCAAAAGGCCCAGAGTCACGCGTTGTCCTACATCACTCCTTTGGGGATGTCAATAGAAACAAGCGGCTAGCGGTGGTACCTTATGGGAATGGTTTTGTTGATGGAATTATCCGAGCGTTTCAGCAAGATCTTCATCTCGTCCTCCGTCCTGATGACATCTGGTTGGCTATTACAGTCCAGCTCAGCTTTTATATCAATGCCCATGCCGAAGAGTTGAGAAGCTTATTCGTTGAACATGATGGCAAAAAACAACTCGTCATCGACTTGTCACCTCAGACCATGATAAAACTTGACATACCATACGCGGCAAAACTATTTACCAATTTAATCCAAAAAAATGTGCGGGATCCAGATCTTCAAAGCTGGATGTTGCCTGACTTTTCCACAACGACCGACAATGATATAAGCGTCGCGGCAATGGTCATGATGGCAACTACAAAGGCATATTTTGAGTACATTTTACTATGCGGTTGTGGATTCCCAAGCGTCACACTTGTAGGTGAGAGAGAAGATTGGGTAAAGCTCCTTGAGAAGCTACCCAAACTTGCGACATTCGGTGATGAGCCTGCCGAATGGAGCAAACTTCTCGTTAAAGTGGTGGAAAAAATGATTGAAACATTCGACCGACCAGATGGCGAAGCTACAAAAGAATTTTGGATGAAGGCAGTCCACAGAGCTGGTGCTGAGGCATCAGGACGAGGAATCGACACACTATCCGGATGGATCACGGCATTCTGTTTCTGGGATAAAGAAGGCCAGAAGATTCGTCAATATACAGATGAAAACATCAAAATGTTCTCATTCGACGGAGAAGGAGATGAAGACAGAAAGAGACTCGTTATCGATGACGTTGTTTTCCCAATCATCAGAGCTAAAAACGTGCCACAGGCCGTGGTGGAAGTCCCCGTCAAAGTTCTGGATACGTCGACAATGCTTGACTATGACACAACCATTATAGCAGGTTCTGTGGGTATGACAGCAACTGCCAGTGAGAACAAAGGAGTATTTGATACTTTCCAACCACGATCGGGCTGGTGGATGCTACTCGATGAGGTTAAGCCGATTGATCAGGAGGAGTTGGATAAATATGTAGATATTCGACGTGTAGAGGTGAACGTACCTTGAAGGCTATGCAATGGCCCATCGATACGTTATAAACAGAGCTTGATACATGTGGAACCTGTTCAATATGCATCTTTTATCTCAATTTCACAAGTCTTTTCTATTCGTACTTTCATTGTCTCTCTTGCATTACCCACTCCATACAAGATCAGGCACGTCTAAGGTATTTTATCTATGTAGTAAGGTTTGGACGTATTGACATCATAGTTCAGATCATGAGTTTTAGGCCATCTTAGACTCAAAAGGCCACTTTATTCTCCTCACCGAATTCTATTTTGTTTGTTTCATTCCATTCCTCAGCATGCTCATAGTCCTCGGCTTGTTGTCCACATCATCTACCGCTTGCATGCGGGCTACCGTATCACTCGCTATTATCGTCTTGGCATAGCAAAGCATTCTATTTGGAACTAAATGTGGTGCTTTACGAGGTGCTGTGCCTCCAATTCAGTGTGATATGGTGATCTTTATGCATAAATTGATATTTGATTGGTCCTTTTGCAACCCGATGGCGCTTCTATCTTCTTCTTTTTTACGTGGCACGGCTGGCTTAGTTCCAATAATTTCGAGACACGTAGGCACATATCCAAGCTGAATCAAATCAAAACCTTCCGATGGGCTTATCGGAAAGACCTTGTTTGCCCCGCTGATCAGTGAGTAGGATCAGCTAGGATGTCTCAGATCAAGATGGTGCATGGGCGAGGAGTGTAAGCAAGTGGTCAAGCTACTATGCATGTTGACCTACATGATGTAAGGGCAATGTAGACAGGCTATTAGAACGGCGGATTTGGATGCCACGTATAAATGCAGCGCCAATTCATGCGCTTTTGCATGGCCAGTGCAATGCAATCGTTGGCTCCAGGAATGTAAGGGAGTAAAATGCGAGGACGTGCATATGCCCAAACCGCGGATGCCGCTCCAGATGCCGTTCTCGTCAAAATCACCAATAATATTCACACTTGGGACCTTGTGGTTATTTTCAGAAACTGGAAACGACAAAGCCGGCACAGATCTCCGAGTGATGGACCTAGGCTTAGGTCCTATCCGTTCCAGGCTACGAATAGGAGAAAGCCTTTGCCTCCGCCCTTACATCAATGTCTTGTAGTGCATCTTGGGGTGGGGCAGTGTGACACCTATCGACGCTATTGTTCTTCCTCGTAGTACTCAATAATGTTGTATCTCTTGAGAGTAAACTTATACGATGGATGCATTTGCACAGCATAAGAACACAAACACAATTTACTCAGCTCTCTGGGGAACCGCCTCCGTTGCGCAAATGTCCCGAAATCCATCCTTGGCAAGCCTCTATCTTCTAGCTAGCAGCTAATCCACTCACCTCTATGCGAAAAGAAAAAAAATGGAAGAGCACATGGCTTTCATAAACCTAAACTCGTATCTAGATACAAAAGTTGATTTGTGACAAATGGAATTTTTAATGCTCAATACTTCATAATAACACACGTATCTCGCTCCCATGGGCTATAGCGGGGACGCGGCTAAGATGCATGAGCCTTACGCACAATTGCGTTCACCGGCTGCACGTTCCTTGTCCCTGGAAACTGGATCCCCAAGGCGCTCCAAATGATACACGTAGTTACCTCTACCCGACAAATAGTCTCTCTTAATGGTTGGAGCCATTGACCGGTGAGACACTTACATAGAGTAGCGTCATGCAGTGGCTTCAGATCTGAGTCGCCCGGGTGGTTCCAGGCTCTTGTTGATGCGCCAAAACATTGCTCCATGACCCCGGTCTCAGCTTTCATGGTCGCTTGTGTTTAAAGCCGTAGTACACTGTATATTGTTCTCGTCTTTGGCTTTTGTAACACAGAAATAATTTTTGACTTCACTTCAGAGCCTAGGCTTTAGTATCGGAAAGAAACTGAACTGTCAAGACGTGTAAGTGTGGCTTGGCTAACGAGCATAACAGAATACATGTATTAATTCCACCCCATTTTATCTATATAAACATGTCCCATGCCCCCCGTTACCATCCCCTATTATACACGCAGTGTACGCAAGCAAGCAATCCTATTCATTTTACGAATTATTTTGACCACAATCTGTCTTCCATCAAAATGTCTACCAGCTACACCATCTCTGTAGAGAATCAGCGCGGCGAGAACACTAACTATGCTGTCTTTATGAACCCTCCGGACTTCACTGGAGGCCAGCAACCTTGGATGAATGTGTGGTACACCTCGTTCGTTCCTTATCATGGAAGCTTTGAAGTCCGTACCGGAGCGGACTTTTATGCGTGTAGGAAAATATTTGAACTACTTTACATATGCCCATCAATGCTAATGAGCGACTTAACAGGGGTTGGCACTGTGCCTACGGCACCAGCGCCAGGCGTCATAGTCAACAGTGGCATGAGCCTGTTGGCTCGTCTTGGTACAGCTGAGGTCCCTGGAAGTGAGGAATAACCATCCTAAAGATTTGAAACAAGATCAATAGGCTAACGGCTTCCCCATATAGGCACTTTTGACAAAAAGATCATTCAAAGCTTCCCCACGATTACCGAGATCAACCCAAGTGCTATTCCTGGTGCCTTTGAGATTAAAACTGGTACCGACTTTGTGGTTCCCAACAATACCTATCTTGTCGGGCTTGCGAAAGTCAATAACCGCGGACAAGTTGCCCCAGTTGCTTCGGTATGCTGATATGGCCATCCCAGAATGGTGGACTACCTACTGACTTGGACATACAGATTGCCCCACGCAACAATATGAATATCCAGATCACCCCAAAGATGAAGTTCTTCGTCTCTGAAAGCCACCAAGTTGCGGGCGAGATTGTTGACTACAGTTCTGTTGCTAGAGACGGCGCTACCATTGACTTTAGCAGTGGTGAAGGCCAGGGCAAATTCTACGCCCGCGTGATCCAAAACACCGACGGCAGGTTTGCCGTTACTTATTATGACAACTACGATTAAGATTCGGACGGAGCTAAGGATCTGTACCTAAATTTAGTCAGATAGATGCGATCATCGTAATTATTGCGTCGATTACATTGAACAAAAATGTATCAGCTTCCTCAACTTAGAATCTCATTTAGCCATTGTTAGTTCTCATGTCTACATGTATCCAGCATTCCATAAATACACGCATGTATCAGTCTCCTATCAGAAAACCTCATCTTCATCATCCCCGCGCATTTGCCGCCACCAATTTGAGGCATCTTGCATCTCATTATCTTCTTTAAGTAGAAACCACCATTTCCTGGTAAACCATGGTTTTGCCTCCCAGCTTCTCATATCCCAGGGTACTCCGTTACCTCGGTTGCCAACGCCGTTGTCAGCGTTACCCCAGCAGGTCAAACCACCCGATATCATATCATTAAATAATTCCTCCTGATCCAGCATACAAGGATCGTTGGTAGCGAAAGTGACCGCACGCTCTCTAAAATGAGGAAAGATGATCAGGTCGAGGTATGAGGCGTGTGGCTGAGAGAGTTGAGTCAGGCTAGGTCGAAGGTGCGGCCTCACAGTTTGCTCGAAATACTGCGCTGCGGTTTGTATAGAAGTGGCGGTGCTGAATGTGTAAAAAGGAGAGGGTCTGTCGTTAAGATAGTCTTCAGAGGTAACGCCGATTGAAGCTGCGATTGCGAGAGTGGCTGCCAAGAATGTCATATCACGTAAACGGATATGATTGATCAGTAGGAACGGCGTCGGTGGGATTATTGTTTGCCGTTCTCTCCCCCCATGATCTCCATCTACCCCCGTCTGATCTAGTCGCGTTGACGCGGTCACAGTATGGCTGTTCGACGGTATGGAAGATGAATAATCTTGTATCTCCGACACGGAGAAGTAGTTGGTTGGAGTGTTAGGTTCCAACTCTCTAGACACTATCATGTCATTATAGTCCCAATGACTGGTACCGGTCGTGTCATTCGGCCTTATTGTCCTTGGTGAAACGGAGGGTTCAGCTTGGGGCGGAGTATTTTCCACGTGCTGCCAAACATCATTCTGTGCCTCAAAAAGCCGGAAGGATGGGGACAAGTGATAGTCAAATTTAGTGACTTTTGGTTGATCCAGGTCTTGGAACGGTATCAAGGTGGCCGCTGCATTAGGCTGATCGTCAAGTAGCGTGGCGACCTCGGATGACTCGTCATCAATTTGGGATTCTGTCTTTGCTGATTCTTCACTGAGTTGTCGTTGCTTCAGTCCTGATATCATTCAAGAGCACATTAGCTTACATTCTCGAAGGAAGAGAGCCACACATACTGTATCTCGCTTGGGATGCTCGGTTCTGCGCTCGTCTCGCAGGAGTAAGTAGACGTTTTTTTGCCACACGTGGGCGTTTTGGCGTAGTTGAACGGAACACAAGCTCTAACCCAGATGACTTTCCAGAACAGCCAGCTTCATTTATCTTGGTCATTGGTAGTAGGTGAGTTATAAGTTATATCCATGAGATTGCAGATTGTAATGTAGGTTGGCAGAGTTGAGAGGATGGGAAGAGTTTGCGACGCCTCCCGTCAGCCGTTCGGTGTCTCAGGCGAATATTTGCTGACCATGCCCGGTGTAATGATGTACGGAACTAAAGTGGTTTACACAGAGTGAGATTTATTGGAGATACACTAGAAAGACCTGCACTGTAGACTAATTACATAACTCCGGGTTCAAGGCTCAGCGTTACACTCTGCCCCGGCTTTAGCTCTGGATGGGCTTGTTTTCAGTGCCCATCTTTTTGGTGGAATTTCTGGCACTGTACTCTTGGAACCAATTATCAACTTTTGCTGTACACTATGACTTCTTTTTTTATCCCTCGACCATTTCGTTCAGTTGATTGGCAGGTGCAGGAAGCGAAAGATGAATGCGACTTTTGCATATTATATTTCAGCCTGACAGAGCAATTTTTCTTACTTTCCGATCTGAAGCTTGCCGCGTAGTATTGAGTGAATGAATCGCGTATTTCAGTAGACTCCTTGCTCCTGTCTCTCCTGAGGAAATAAGCCACTTGGCTTACTCCCATTCTGCTGCACTAAAATGCCTAGAGTAGTCCAGAATAGGCAGTAAGCCACGATGATAGCACTGACACTAATAAGGGCGGGAAGGGGGAGGGGGGGATTGGTTCTGGTTACGCACGAACCTCCAGAAGTCGAACCTTACTCACTAGTGATGTAGCAATGCAGGTCTCTAGGGAGGAGGGAGAGACGGGTTTGGTTAATTTTGGCAGGCCTGACTATTGTGTCTATAGATTCTGGAGATAGGATATCCATTACCTGACTTCAGTCACTCCCTTGATCTTTGAACGCCGCCATTTACTCAATGCCGAAGAAAAACCTATGGTGTTAAGAGGACTCATGCGTTGTACATACTTGCTGTTTGTATGAGTTCATGAAACATTGGAATATGGTTTAGTGGTATGCTGAACGATTAGTTCAAGGTATTGAGTGCATGAAAATTATCTGGATGCGATTTTCACGTACTTCAACATTGACAGTTCACATAAAGATATAGAGATATTGTTCTCGAATAAAAAATAATATATGTAGGCTAAGTGTTCAACTACGCAAGTCCCCCTTCATAAGGGGTATCTGCAGGAGGGTCCGACCAAGCCTCTGCCTTTCCATTTATATATTTCACCTTCAATTTGCCGAGCTCCTCCATTTTACTTCCATCGGATTTGCCATCGATTGTCCCAGCATTAACAAATACCTCAGTAATTTCCTCTCCGCCATTTGGAAACGAAGCCATGAGGAAGCCCCGGATGCCGCAATGTGGGCAAAAATAGTGATGCATCGATTTGGTATGGAAGGTGTAATCAGAAAGCGCTGTTACTCCAGGCTTTGGTGAGATAATTCTGAATGAAGACTTTGGCTCAGGTGACAAGAGCGCATAACCTGCTTTACGACAAATAGAGCAGTTGCATTTTTGAAGATGTGATGATTGTTTCGAAAGAGAGAAAGATGCCGAGTACTTCAAGTAGCCGCAATGGCAGGAACCATCATAAAGTTCCGGCTGGGAGATAGGTGCTGGTGAATCAGGAAGACCATTGTAAGAGTCGGTAGACATATTTCTGTTTCCAAGGGTGGCAAATGCAAAGTTGAATCTGTTTCTGGAGATTTGAAGTAGTCGGCTACTCTGCAAAGACAAATAACAAGTCAGAACACAAATTAAAAACCCAACGATATAATGACAAGTTACATTTTGAGAAAAGAGTCTTCGAGAAATACGGCTGCAGGAAGCCATTGAGAAGCTGAGAAAGCCAAGCGTGAAGAAGGTTACAAGAAGCACTCTCTCATTACAATTTGAAAGAAGATTAGAGAAAAAAACGTCCAATAAAGGATGATATACTTTTAAAAGAGCAGAAAGAATTTGCTTTTTTATAGTAGACAGGAAGCAATCAATGTGGAGTAGAGAGAATGATGAAATGATGCAATGGACTTTTGTTGCTGTGGAGCCTGGTTCAGATACTGAGATAAGTAGCAATGGATTTACCAACAATCAATGGGAAGTTGATATTGCGGGGAGCTTACAACGGAAGCAAATTATTACCTTATTGGAGATTGATTCTGCCCTCTCGTCACTGTTCTGGTCCGATGGCAAAGAATGGCTTACTACCCTATTTAGTAGCTATTAGACATTTATCTAGGTATACCTTTAGCTAGTAGCCCCATCTGACAGGCCCCAGTGCGACTTATACTAGGTTAAGGAGAGTCCAAAGAAAGAATCACTGGATGTTCCATTCACATTATCGTTGATATTGGCTGATCGTCCGACGCGTCACGCCTCTTGGCCTGTTTTATTGTCAGCCTATTTAATTGCTGGATTACTAAATAATCCATTTTTTATCTATTACCAATAACGAATGTTAAATCCAAAGAGCTTGGGTTGCAATATGTCGCCACTCTTGATCGTAGTGTCCTGTTTGCTCGGTGACGCCATTTTGTCTTAGCCGCGTTCTGTGTATCATTTTGGTAAAATCTCAGCTTCCTTTCCGTAACAATCATCTATAAATGGGATAATTTCTCTCTGTGGAATCTCTTGCACCAAGAACACATCCAGATTACTCTTCAGCTAGTAAGAAGAAAAAAACAGAAGTCAGTCCATAGTCGCCCAATAACTATCATTAAATGCTAATCGAATTTTACAGTAACACTTTCAGCTTTACGACACTTCATCCAACTGTCCAAAATTGGCAACAGAAAAAACAATGGCGAACAAACAGGCCCACGAGATCATTGTCGTCTATTTCAAGGATGGCATCGATTATAAGGAGCAGCTTGAGACTATGAAGCAAATTGGAATCAACTCCTCCAAAACAGAAGGATTTGTTTCCCGGGAGATCTTTCATTGTGAGCCCGATAATCGTTGGGTTGACTATTTCATTTGGCGCGATATGGCAGCAGCAGATGAGTCAATCGAAAACTCCAAAAAGATACCCGGCGCTGCCGAACTGTTCGCCAAAATCGATCAAGAAAAGAGCGTCTGGTCGCGTTATTACAAGGTGTCCGACAAATAAGGTGCTTATATCTTTTGTTGTCTGTGCATCAATAGTGTAAGGCTGGGCATGCTTCCTTCAACGGCGGGTGGTCAACTGATCCTGCTGGCTATGTATAAGCATGTATGAGGGAGATTATGATGAAGAGGAGACCGATAGAGATGATAAATAGGGCGAATAAATGAGTTGGAGATACGTCTTTGTAACTTGCCACCAACAACACGGAGGTCGAGCATGACCTTTGCTGAGCTGTTTTAGTCTTCAGATGCAACTTTATTTGGTTCAGAGCTAGCGAGTACTCTAAAATAATATATACAGTAGCTAGGTATAATTATAGACAAAATGTCAATTGGCTCAAGGCAATTGCTCAAGTAGCCGCAGCTGCGGTTCATGCTTGACAGATTCCGGCGTTGACGCAGTCTCTATATGCTGTGTATAGGTAAACGGCGAATGCCTGGCCCTCAGGTGATCCAGCAGTATACTTAGTTCTGTCATGCCAGTTATATGGATTAACAGCCGGCGAGAAAAGGCCACCGCTGTTCTGCTTCTGTGCTAGAGACTTTCTATTTGAGTCGGCCCAGGTGATGTAGGATTGCGGAAACATAGTAGGGTCGTTAACGGCCATTCGATACGCCACAGCACTCAGAACTGCAGTTCCGGAAATTTCGCCAAACCAACTGGGATCATTAAGGTAATTGCGCAACAAGCCGCCGTCTAAGCTCGACTGAATCGCGCCGTCCAGGATCTCTTTGATCCACCCCTTGAGTTGGCTGGCTTGTGAAGTCATCGAGGCCGAACCACTCCACTTCTGAAGTGTGTGCAGCACTCGCACCATGCCATAGCCGGCCCAACCGTTGCTTGTTGACCAAAGGCCCGTGTCTTGGGATTGGGGACCGATGATGTGTTGCCAGCTGAGACTACTACCTTTCAGCACAGCACGTTGCAGGCCGCACTGTTGGACCGTAAGAGACATCAATGAGGTGTCGTTATGCTGGACGGCAAGATAAGCCACTAGAGATAGGCGAACCATATTAGTTGCGCGTCCGTATGTTCAGGCAATAAGATGAAACAACGTACAGAATGGGAAAGACATGGCCATATTGTCAGCCCACAGCTCGGCAACATCCGGTCGATGGGAAATCGCACCGTTACTCCATCGCGGGGCAACGTTGAGAAGAAAGTCAGACTCGCGATTAGCCGCGCCGATGTAGACACTGTCCGATTGGCCAAGGAGAATCGCTGAAACACCCAGCGATGCCGGATCGCCGACCGCGGTATCATTGACAAGTGTTTGCGAATTGCGGTTTATGAACTGCTTGGCATATGCAAGGGCGGTGATGCTAGGGTCGGCCTGAGGAACTTTGCCATTAGGGAAAGGATTGGATCCAAAGACAGACAGCTCAGGGTTATACAGCTCTAGGAGAGCTTCTGCGGCTGTGCCCCATTCCCAGGAATGAGAGGATTTGTCGACCATCACCTGGGACACTGCGTAGGCATCAAAGCCGGCATCGACATCATTGACGGCATTGACAGCCTTGGGAAGGGCAAAGAGTAGGAGTGAAAGGAGACCCGGATTGACGGACGGCATCTTGACTCTGGTCATGCTTTGTCTTCTTGCGTGCAAAATTTTCGGAACGGGCGAAACAATTGTATTATAAGATTTTCAGGTGCAATGTCAGATTAGAAATTGAGGTTGATTTTCAGGAGATTTGTCTAAAAGTGGAAGGTATCATTTATGGAAGCCATCAGTTCACTGTCAGACTGCATGTAAGCGTCTTTGCATGGATTTTTGGGGCCGCAAGATTCGTTTGACCAACTACAGAGAGTTGCTGATTGAAGTTTCGTACCGGTGGCTGTAAAATGGGAAGCTGGCGAATTGTACCTGATCCGTAATACTCAAGGTGAATGAATGCACTTGCTTTTTCCTGAGGGCTATGAGACCGTTGTTAAGTGACATGGCGTTTCCTTACATACCTATAAGCCAGTCTATGTAATAGCTACAAGGTAAGGTATTTATAGTTACATGTATGCTTCATTCCTTCTGCGTCACCTCCTCCGCAAGTCTCAGTCTAGCTCCGTCTAGATGCTTGAAAGCCCTGTCAAAAAGAGGAAAGTTCTAGGGCTCCATAGTCAGGCATTGTGCGTAAAAATGCTCCGTAGGTAGAGGGAGTCTTACAGTATTCTAGTACAGTGGATACAATACATGGTGGGCTATCTCGTATAGCTTCTTTCCCCTGCCGTTAACCACCTCCATTGATGCTCACCGGTTTTCATTGCCTTATTAGCGTTACACCGCTTGGTGTTATGGAACAAATTATTTAGCTTTTAAAACAACGCTGAGATTTGGTTGAGGCTGGCCAGTACCATAATACGCGTACGCAGTCAAGACAATGCCTGAGTAAATTTGTTGATGAAGCAAATCTATGCAGCATTTGTCGCCAATCTATAGTATACTTTGTGGCCTATCTACCATTCCATATTCATTTCTTGTCATATTGACTTGAGAATATCTTGTACAAGCTGTCATGATCAACCATGATGTACCGTGTTATTCTATACTCATGGTGAAAAGACAAAGGATGTTACCCACAATATATGGAGTAGGCCTCTGGTGTCACGACCAAGTGCTTTACTTTTCCTCACCGTCGAATCAACTCGATCTACCCCTCAGCTTATTTACAGGGGTTTATGGCACACGCATTTCGTCTTATTCTCACATACTCTCCCTCGCAAGAAACAAGTCTATATAAATCCTCTCCTCAGTTTCTCTAGCACATACGACCATAGGTAGCGGAAAACTCGGGGTCCCGTCTGCTCCCCCATAGATAAGCCGCTAACCGGCAGATTAGTAGTCAGGTGGGTGACCACTGGCGAACACCGGCTGTTGTATGTTTTTTGTTTTTGCTTTTGTTATCTTTTTCAGGTGGTGAATTGTGACTCTGGTTGATGAGATCTGTTTGTGACTCTGGGCTGATCATTAGCGTGGGCAACTTTATCGCCATAGGCTGAATCCTTAGCGGGCATTTCCTTTTTAATCATAACCTACTTCCTACATCCCCTGGTCTGCAAACAATTTGCAAATCAAGTGTCATCGGAAAATGTTTGAGAATGTTTGCCATTTGCATACCTAGACAACGAAAGAATTGCAGTACAGAATTATTAATGTGATCAACCTCTTTCAAAATGCGTCATCTAGATCTTCTATGGCTCTTTGGTATCCCCTTGTAACATATTGTTGTGTTCATAGGAATGGGTTAGCTACAACACACTCTCAACGTGAGAGAATACACCGACTTACGCTGTGTAAGATATTGCACGATCACACTATTGGAGCCTTAGCATCGAGCCAAAATACACATAGATTGGCGAAACAATCTTACTCTCAAAAATAATACCAGCAGCGACACATACCGATGATGTATGTCTGACTTCTCAGAGGCGGGTTCGTACCATACTAAGCCCTGATTAAATAAAACCTGAAGCCCTATTGACAATTGCTTTGACTCTAGGTACCTATCGAAATAAACAAGGCTGCTTTCAGAACTCGGAACTTGAGTCCGTATCCTCGCTGTGATAGTCCAAGTCTATGTCACTAGAAGCCTCATTCCCCGGAGCTATTGCGTCAAGCTCGCCGTCCACTACAGCTTCCATCTCCTCTCGCAATCCTGAATCATCTGCCAAATTCAAGTCGGCTTCCAAGTCACCAGGATTTACTACAGAGTCTCTGCGCTGCGCCAATCCTGTCTGTTTATAGAGAGGCCCTATCTCTTCAAAAGAATGACCTGAATCGTGGATGTCATCACGACGGCCGAAGCACTTGAAGCAAAAGGAAAATTGATCAGCGCATTGTTGACATTCCCAGCGAATCCCCCGTATTTCCTATTAGTCATTAGCATATTTGACTTTGCAGGCGTATCAACATTAATACTTGCCGTCAAGCAACTCTCACAAACTATCTCCTTCAGATCCCCCGGCAAGCTTTTGTGGAGGGAGTCGTTCCATTCCTCGGTACCACCATCTGAGTTGACTCTTGTACTTTCCTTGGGTGTGAGATGCTCATACCACGAAGAATGCCTATCAGAGAAATGAGCCATCTTTAACGCCGACCACGTATCCTCTGGCTTGGAGTCTTCAACTCGCCTTCTACCTCGGATCCATACGTCAGCACCTCTTTTACGCAACTGGGCGGCACTGTCAAAGGAGCCCGTCCGACTTGCCCATAGCAGCGGGGTCCAATTGTCATCGTCTGTCGCGTTGATGTCGATGCCTTCGAATCGACCTAACAGATATTCAAGGTTGTCCTCAAAGCATACTGAAGCCGCAAAATGAATTGGTAGGCGCCCAAGCTTATCTCGCACATTGATATCCGCACCTACTCGAATAAGGGCAGAGAGACCGTCTTTATATAAACACGTTGCTGCAACGTGCACTGCACGACGCCCCTGATCGTCGGCCACATCAAGTCTCGCCTTACGCCGGATGAGCAATTTGAGCGCCTTGAATCCAGCACTGTCGGGTCCACGTGCCCTATAAGCGGCTCGGATGATGGGATATTTGAATTGTCCACCTGGTTGGTCAAGCGGAACTTTGACCTCATCAACGAGATAACGCACCATCTGGATGCGTGCCGCCTCGTCATCTATATGGAGTGCCGTGTAGAGAAGTGACCTGCCATTTTCCGGTTCTATATCCTTGGGATCAGCACCCTCTTGTATAAGCAGTTTGACAAGGTTCATGGAACCTTGTATACAAGCTAGGTGCAAAATGCTACTCGTACGAGAGGCTCCGCACTCGATGAGGTACTTGGCCGCTTCTTCGTTACCCCTTTGGACGGCGACGGCCAAGGGAGTATATCCATCCCGATTCTTACTGTCCACTGGCACCCCGGCTTTGACCAGAAGCTGTAGGACAGATTTGAGCGTCTTCTTTTCAATCTTATGCAATAGTGTATTTCCTTTCTTGTCCAACTTTTGCGCTGCCGATTCTTTATAAGGTCCGGATAGAAGCACTTTGAGACATCGTTCAGCTTTTTCGAGATTCCCAGCCCGCATGAGTATATCGGAGGCATCGGCATCATCTTTACCACGGAAGTAAGGATCCGCGCCAGCCTTCAACAAGAGCTCCATACACTTGGGCTCATAGCTCTGGCAGGCGATTAACAATGCCGTGAGACCAAGCTCATCTTCAATAATGTATTGTGAGCCCACACTCTCCGAAAAGATATCAGCGGCCCCGTATACGAGGTCCAGGCTAGGCTTAGGATCCGATTCCAGCAAGACTTTCATCGTCTTTGTGTAGCCCCATCGTGCAGCCATATGAAGAATACTTCCAAAAATACACTGATGATCACGATCAAGGCCTCTTTGAAGTAGCTCGGGAATTACCTCTGGAGTCCTGTAGGCGCTGTTGAGAATACTCCACCCTAAATCTGTCTTCCAATTCAGATTGGCATCTTTCTTCAACAACAACATTGCAACCTCTACGTTCTTTGCTTCGATGGCACGAAATAAAGGTGATTCTGTCCCTCCGTCTTCCTTTATCTCATTAATGTAGGCCCCGTTCTCAAGAAGCAAGCTCACCATTTCAACACTACCGTTTTTAGACGCCAATGTTAAGGGAGTTTCAAAGGCATTGATAGAAACACCATGTTCTATCAACAGCGAAACAAGCTGGACATTTTCCGATTCAATAGCCTTAAGAAGGAGCTGCTTAGTGCTCGGAGCGTTGTTTGGCGGAATTGGACCATTCTCAAGCAGCATGCACGTAATATGCGTGTGACTGCTCGAATTAATACTAAGGGGCACATCTTCTGAGACTGTGCCAGTTTGAGAATTTTGACAAGCAATGCTTGCATCTAGCAGCAATCGAGCGCATTCTAGATTGCCAATATTCACCGCCGAAAGCAAGGGCAGTCGTACGGCGATGTCCACTGCATCATCCCCCTGGTTGTTCTCAAATTCTGCATTGGCCGCTAGAAGGTACTCCAGCGCCTTATATTTGCGATGAGTTACGGCTTTGAAGACTGGTCCCTGGTGTCTGTTGCTTTTGTGGTGAACGTTCGCCCCCGCTTGGAGCAGTATGTTGACCATGTGCTGCTCCCCAACCTGTGAGGCCGTCATCAGTGCGTCGTCGCCGTCCCTATCGCCTATTGAGAGGTCGATTTTGGCATCAGAATTTGTCAGAAACTCCACAGTGGAAGTTTGATGCCACCACGCCGCTGCTGTCACTGGAGGTGAACCCCACAAAGGACCAGGCTCGTTCATGTCATGGCCAGCTTGTATGAGTGCTGCGAGAATATTGTCTAATCCAGCCGCAGCGGATTGGTATGCGATATGTTCTGGCCATTGGAAGGTATTGAGGGTTGGTATATGCTCAAGGAGAATGTCTGCCACGCCATTCTTTCCGTAGGCCGCAGCCCAAAACAGAGAGTTTCTGAGCTCGCTTTCGTCTACAGGAAGTTGGTCAAGTAATCGCCGAACGATAGCTTTATTCCCCACTCTCGATGCCTCTGTGATGGCATACCAACAGTCCTTAGAGAATTCATGCTGACTCTTTTGGGACTCCAAATACTCATCAACCATATCTTCGAGACCTAGGCTAGCGAATATTGGTAGCGAAGACACGTAGCTTCTGTTGATACGGGTGAGTGGATTAGAGAAGAAAAAGAAAGGCACTTCCCAGGCGGCTCGAGCTACCCGGTCAGAGAACAGAGCGTGGACCATGTTGCTAGGCTTGAATTTGCCACTGGCTTTGTAATGCTGAGGCCAGAAACGTACCGCGTAATGAGCCATATCGTCTCGCAGGTGAGCAATGACCGTAGCATCAAGTAAGGAAGTCCATGGACCACCCTCAAGGATCCCAGGGAAGAGCATTAACAACTTCTCCTGCGTGTATTTGAGCTTAAAATATTGTAAGCAGGCTGTGGCAATCTCGCCATTTACTCTGCCTCTCTCTTCATCGACTTTTTCCATCGTCCCGTCAATGCAAACATCGTAAAACGACGAGTGGCTAAACTTGATATCGCGGTTCAAGATGACGATAATTCCACCAAATACTTGTTCAATACTGAGAACGAGATTTTTAGGATGAACATCGTCAATAGATGGCTCTTTTTCAACAGCTATTTCTCTAGATAGTTGCTGATGGACGGTAAGCGCCTCGCTTAATGATGCTGGCGTCCATGGTTCTGCTGCGTATTTGATCCAGTTATATATATCTTTCATCATTGACTGATCCTCATTTCTTAACGAGGAAACAAAGACTCTCACTGTATTTTCCACAGTTACAGGCGAGAGTTGCCTTATCAGATCAGCAATCTCAGACTTTGAAGCTCCACGACGGTAATTGCTAAGCCATCTTAGGACGATGAACCCAAGATATGGCATATCGCTGCACTGTCCAAGTAGTGCTTCTAGCTGTAACTGTATGATCTCATAAACTGGACGTCTCGATATAAGATCAAATAGACCAGACCGAAGTTCATCAGTTAGAGCGGCCTTGATGATTGGCTGGTTGAGTGCTGGGCATTCCTGCAGATTAATGCACCTATCTTCGGGCAACGATTCAATCGCTAAACCACCTTTACTAGAGGTAGATAGGATGAAGCTAGCGCTCTGTTCAGTATAACTTTGAAACAGCAAGACGCGCTGCAAAAACCACATGCGCTCTTCTTCAGGGCACTGATCAAAGCAACCAATGAAGAATGTAAGCCTAGAGGTCCTGTGGGAAAAAAGAGGGACAACGAAAAAGTGCCAGATGGTCTCCAATGACCAGTATTTAGTGTCTCTTACGGGGGCTTCCAAGTCTTCGAACCAAAAGTGGTTCAACGGCCAGAGGCGCCAGGACATAACGTTGATAAAATATAACAGCATGGACGAAATGTTGTTGTATCTGGAATCCCACTGATCGAACTCAAAGTAAATGACACTTCTAATAGGTGACCGAGCCCCATTAATAGTGATGAATCGAGAGCCATCATAATTAGCGTAAAGGCGCCGAGAGATACCACGAATGTCAATATGAGGGCTTCCATCTGCATGCAAATGGACTACCCCAGGGCGGTCATACGTCTTGTTGAGCCCAGAAAATGAGTTTTGTTCGAAGATCCAGCATACCGTTGCATTTTTAGTCATCATTGGATCATATGACATGTCGAATTGCCGCGTCGGAGGAGCAAGTGACAGGAGGCATGCCTGCAGCGGAAGAATCTGATGATTGAGGTTGATGGCTGATGCATTGGGCACATGATGTTAGAGAAGCAAATGTGTTTTTGTCACAAATCTCAGAATAATGCAAAGGAAGAACTTACGGCAACCTTCTATATTGAACATACTGGAGATTCGCGTGACCCAGCTTTCGTCTGGTCCGTCTCCCCTGACCATATCTAAATGATCCACTTTATCTAAAACAAATTTGCACACTGATTCGAACGAGTGCCCAATATCATACCCGAAGCTCGAGAAAGGAGTAGCTAGGGCAGGCGTGTCTAGAACCTCTTGGCTCGTGGTGTCGTGGATATTTTGAGCGAATATGTTAAAAATGGTAACCCGATGGAATAATTTGGTGCTTAGAAATGTCTGATTAGCTCTCTCTACCTGATTAGCAAGCATCTTGACCTTTTTAAGTAATTGAGTTCTGATAGCAGGGCCTCGAATCAGAATAAGTGCAAGGAGTTGGTCTTCAAGGTCCTCAAAGGAACGGAACCGATGAGGAGAACCGAGGAACACCTATTCAAGATGATCAATGCCATACTCCATTCATAAAAAAAAACACTGAAGAAAAAAGACTCTCGATTCCTAGACTTACAATAGATGTAGTTAACATTGCTATTCTTCCAAACTTATCAGGACGGGCTAACGCCATGGAAAGAGCCTGAAATGCTTAGTGAAGGGTAGCTTTGGCAGAAGACCGGTTTATCAATACTTCTTTCACGATTGTACCGCCAAGATCGTGGCAGACCCAGATTATGGGGCGGTCCCTCTCAGTCTATCAATTTTCTTGTCAGAGCCGCTGATGTGAGTAGTTTTGTGATGTCGTAAACATACATCTTCGAGCTTTCCTCGGACGTTTGTGTATGCAGTCATAAGCCGTTCGGCATGCAGTCGAAGTCCATCTGTTTTGTACAAATCTGAATCTTCATGAATCTCATATGAATAATCAATTTGCCTAGCCGATAGATCATGGAATAGTTTGTTTTTTATCCACCATGAGCCTTCTCTGTTTATCCAGGCAGTGGTATAATCGTCGCGTATGCCATGAACCGTGATAACGCTATTGTTCCACAGTGAGTCCTTTAATCTTTTAACCAAAATTTAGAATTTACACATACTCATAATCATCATAATTGGAACCAGACCAGCCGAGGTTTCGGGTAATGCTCAGTCCAAGCTTCCGTTGCTCCAACTCGATTTGTGGCTCCGTCGGTGGGTTGAAGATCTGATCTGTTGTTGTCTTTATACTTACAGCATCGATGTCATCGTCTTGATCTCCATTTCTCATTCTTTCAGAGTCGGCCTCCAACTCTTGGAAGACCTCTTGTAGGGGAAGTGCCAAGTTTGGTTCCATAATTAAAGCTGGATCTTCTTCGCCTGAACTAGGCGCTCCTTCCATTATTTCTTCTGTCGATGAATATTTTCAGGATGCTGCATCAGTTCCTCTTTTGCTTGCATAGAGCGAGTTTTCAGAGAGATTTGGAGCCTGGTAGGAGGAACACAGCGGGGTTGCTACATTTCTCCCCTCACACGTATCCTTGTATGTACACATTTGGCGTAACCAGTTTCAATTGATGGAACTGCCCACGGAGTACAAATAGTAATAGCCAATGACCACCTCTGCAGCCATGCAGTATCATAATAATCGCGCATGGAGTGATGACAAGAGGCTTATTCACCATCTCAGAATGTAACCGGCCTTAGGCAACAGTGATGCTGGTATCTCGCTCAGTATTAATATCACTATTCTACTGATGCTAACTAACATTAAGCATCCATGGATGAGTGAATCTTAAGCAGATACAGCATATGGTAGCCCTATTGCGGCGTATTTTCCCCATTGGTAATGACAGGCCTAAAGGTCACATCTCCGAGCTCGTTAAGATCTATACTTCCCAACGTTTCATCGCCATAAGTCACTTTCTTGTTTGGGCGCGTCCCCTCGTCATGAAAATCTGGTTGAAAAACAATTGGGTCATCTTTAGGGATTTTCTTAAAGAAGCTCTCGGCAGCCGTCCTTGTATCCGTCTTGCACGATAATCCTAGTCGACAAGTAAATTTCTTTTCCTCCAGTCTCGAGACAAGAACAGCCACTTTCAGAGAAGCCGGGATACCTGCAGGCTGTGATTTATTTTCTGAGAGGGTCCATTTTGCGATGCGATTTGGTGGCCTGTTGTTGACGACACGTTTCCCTCCGCTGAGTGTGATGGCGTCTGAGGTTTGCCTACTGATTACTTTCTCCCACTTTCCGCTTAGACTAACGCTGGCTAGCTGGTTAATGCCAATGCTAGCATCGCCTCCCATAGTGAGGCTTTCTTGTTGTGTCGTTCGCATCAAGCTGTATGTACCGTCGAATGAGATCCGCTCAACTTCAACATCATTATCATCGCCAGAATCTGCTTCAAACAAAAGCTCAATAGAAGCCTCCGAAATACGGCGCTTATTGCTCGACTGAAAGAACCACTGTAGAACGACCACGGTTGCGTATCGCTCGCTGTCTGCTGACATTGCCCCGTGGATCACCTTTTCAAGTCTACAGGTAACATCGATGGCACCTGTTCGCTGAAGAACCTCAGCGCGATGATACTGGTTTGGAGCGATATTGAAGATGTGAAAACCGCTTCCTTCTTCTCCTCCAGCCTCATACATGCCCAACTTCATGGTTTCAATGGCATCTTCATTATCAGGCGTACAATTTTGTTCCATTTCAAGCATGTTGAGCAAGGTAGCAGATCATAGAATAGGACTAACGGTAGTGGCAAGAGAAAGTTAAAGATGAAAGCCTCAGCCGACTCTCAAACTGTTTGATATAAGAATGTGAAAGGGATGCCTTAAATGTAGATTCGGTTTGAGGCTCTGTCCCGAACCCCGCCCGTTTGCCTGTTTCGGGTTTGAAGATACAGGGCCCTCCAGCCGGAGAACAATATTCTTTAAACACCTGTGGAACGCGGCCCGCTATAGCAAATTGCGTGAATATTTCAGCAGCCCAATGGGCCACACGCCTTATTCATGTCTCCATGTACACCGTACACTGTGTGCTTCGTCAACTTTGGATTACGGTAGGAGTGAAGGGGTTGTTGCTACGTGCCCAGTAATTGGTTGCCTAACAACTTTCCCCCTCATTCTAATACTAGATACTCTCTCACCATCACATATTTGTCTTGCATGCGTTTTATTTTCTCAACTCGATATACATACGGTTTTAATTTGTTGGTTCCAACATTTTAATAAATCCTACAGCACCCGATATGGCGGATTCGGATTCTGACTCTGACGACTCAGTCAACTATGACAATGAAAATGAACAAGGTGTGGGCAGTTATGTCGACAGCAAAGATGTCAAAAGTTTCGAGGAACAATACAAGGCAGCAGTCAAGGCAATAAAAACAACAACAAACGACAGAGAAATCGATGTTGATGGGTTTCTTTCTGCACACGGCGCCATTGCTGGACAGTCCGCTGGCCATGGCTCAGAAAATCTATTGCACGCTATAGTAGATATGATCAAACGCGACGACATGAAATCAGAACATGTGAGATGTCTTGTTCAGCGACTAGTCGAGGATTATCCGAAGCTTTTGCTACATCAAAGCAACGACGGATACAACCCATTACATATGGCAATTAGAGACTCCGCGTATGAAATTGCCGAGTTTATGATCTCTGCCTGCATCAGCAGCAAGAATACAGATGCAACCAGACCGTCTGCTAAGCAAAATCTTCAGATAACGCTCCTACAGACCGCGCAGGGTGGAAGAACAACTCTACATGCTGCTTTCTCAGGCAACTTGAACCTCAGCACGGCTAGAATGTTGATAGAGAATGCTAGCGACGACGCTTTGGAAGCTCAAGACGATAAAAATAATACGCCGATGCACTACGCGGCATCGTTCAAGCAATGCACTGACGTTGGCGCTGAAATTATAGCTCTACTTATTGCCCGAGATTTGGAGGCTCTTCGCCGAAAAAATTCATCCGGGGCAACCTTTCTCGACTTAGCAAACGCTGAGGGACGCTCCGTCTATGAAGAACTTCAATTTTCAAGACAAAATGAAATTAGGCGACAACGAGCGAGGAAGAAGCAGCGCGCTCCGAATCAAATACCTGATCAATCAGTCGGTACTGCTCGCCCCGCAAGTAACATTTCACCCAAATATCCCAAAACAGACAGCAAAGCGCAAATCAGCGTGCAAGCCAGCGCAAGAGATGCTGCACCCTCGTTGGATTATAGTAGTAAAGAGGCAAAATTAGACGACCGCGAAAGGGAGCGACAGCAAAAAAAGAAAGAAGAGGCTGAGAGGTTAAAAGCAGAGGCAGAAGCCCTCGCACGAAAGAGCCGTGTTGACTTCGTAAAAGGCCAAGGAACCACTGGCCGTGACGCCAGTAGGCACTCTCAGTCCCAGACGAACGATATAGAGAGTCAAATTCTTACAGTGTCATCCACTTTGGATGATGGGAGGAAGACGATCAAGTCAGTCGAGTCGTTAGCTAATACGTCTATCAAAAGAAGAGACACGGGTCGATTGGATGGCAAGCTAGAACAAGGTGGTCTTGCCGCTGAAGCTCCTCCTGTCGCCAGTAAACTCAATATCTAAGGCGACTTCAATGTGAAGCGAAAAGTCTCCAAGGAGATTCTTCTAAAATTGAAGTTACACTACATGAGAACTAGAACCTCCGAGATGGTCCTTACTTTTCTTTATGGAGCAAATATGAATGGTAAGTTTCAATGGATGAAAATTGATGCATATGTAAGATGGTTAACTAGAATGAGTCTAGATGTCCAAATCAGCTTTGATTACGATCGTTTGCCAGCCAAGGTTGTGTGGAACGAGTTCGAGAAGCAATTTGGCAGAGACAACAAATCCGGGTTCAAATTTGATAGAGTTTTACAATACGTAACTTTTCCCCAAGTGGAAGTCACCGTCAAGGGCCGTCTTATGGACCGGCAGATGGCAGATAAAAGTCAACAGGAGCATCTTGGCCGTAAAGACATGGTGCACTTCTTTAATTGGCTTTATGAGAAGGGGGTCCGTCACATCATTAGAGTAACCGTTAATGACTCTGGCGACCCTGGAGAAAAGATTCACACAGACCAGTCAATTCAACAATGCCTTGAGCGCTTTGTTGTGGAATCCCTTGACTGGCAAAAAACAGACTTGGACCCAGAGACAATCCTCAGAGTTAGCGCGAGAAGCTTAGAGAAGACTGCACCGACAACTGAGGATCCAAAGAATGTGGAGCTTCTCCCCGATAGGCAATTGAGAGAGCTACGGCTCAGATGGAGTGGGAATAATGCTGTACTTCGGGCATGGAGCGAGCCAGAAGGCTTGCCAATGCTGCCTCGATTGGAAAGAGTTCATCTTCTGACTCCGCCAGCTAGCAAAGTATGAAACCCCTTAGAGAGCTGGCCCCAGACTTCAAACGAGAGGCAATAGCTAATGATAGGAACTAGATGTTTGATGATCCTCAGTGGATTAAACAAAAGGTCGAAGAGTTTCGACTGAGACTCAACAAGAACTTTAGAAAAGCTCGAGATGAAGATCTAAAATTGGGACAAGAGGATGCTTTTCAGGCAACCAACGAAATAGAAGTATCGCTTGAAGCCATAGATATGGATGGTGGCTCCAAACTCACGGCTCGAGGTGTTTCGAACTTCACAACATCCACTTCTGTGAAGGGCCTCAACTCACATCGATGGTTGAACTCTACATCTAGATTTGCCGGCGAAATGAGGTCTTTTTGGAATAATACATTAGAGCAGTGGAACAATATCCCCAACAAACTACTACGACCCGAGGACGACTTTGAGAGCGACGTTGTTGTTGCTTTGATCGACGATGGCGTTGATAGGTTGGATAATACCCTATCTGGCCAAATTCTAGAAGGGAAAAGTTTCGATTATCACGATGGTCAGGTACGGCCGCCATTTTCCTCGGCGAGGGGTCATGGGACGGTCATGGCCAGTATGATCCTTCGTGTATGCCCTATGGCTAAAATTTATCCTATACGGCTCAAGACGTACGATGTTAGTGGAGGCAAAAGCCAAATTGACCGAAAATACGCGGCGAAGGTAGATATCTCTTGTTAACCCTATAAACAGTAGCCAAGAGCGACAAATAACACTAACCTACCAAACTCTTCTTCTCCAGGCAATCGAAGCAGCGCTCGCAAAAAATGCCACTATTATTTCTATGTCATGGACGCTGCCAAAATCATCGGCCGAGAATGAAACTAAAGATGAGCGTAAGTCGCTGTCACGAATGGATGCCGTATCCAAAATATATAGTTACTAACTGTTCTTTTCCACCCAGTTCACGAGATTCTAGAAGTGGCAGTCAAACGAAAAGTCATCATGTTCTGCTCGTCGCCCGATGCAGGGAAGTTCACCGAACTCGACTATCCAAGCGGCCCATGGCGTAGCCGTTTCTTTCGTATCGGCGCTGCTCGTGCTGATGGCACCGTTTTTGAATGGACAACCGAGGACGGAATTTCCTTTGTCCTCCCCGGCGTCGACGTCGTCAAAGAGCAGGCGGGAAGGACCTCATCCGAGACACAGTCGTTTGGCGTGACAAGTCGTGTGGCCGACTTCAAGTACGAGACTGGTTCGAGTGTAGCTACGGCTCTGGCCGCCGGTTTGGCCGCGATGATTATTTACTGCGTCAAGGCTAGCATCATGGCCCTCAGGATCGCCAATCAGAACATGGATTCTGTGATAGGCATTGCGATTACGAATGGCGATTTGAAGAGGATTTCCGAGCACGATGCCATGAAACAGGCCTTCTCCACCCTGGGCAGTGTAACGACTAGCAGATTTATTCAGGTCTGGGAGAAGCTAGATGTCATCAGCGATAAACTAGAGGTTGCACAGTCCAAGGTACTCATGGATGATGAAAAAAGGGAACTCACACAGTCATTTGTAAACTTTGCGTCGATGCTACTGAACGGTAAGCAATCGGATGTGAATATGGGAGAATATAATGGGCTCGGCATGTAGTCGAATGTACAGAAACTCTTTCAAGTCATGAGGGGCGTTGTCAAGCTCATCTATATGTATGATGGTCATACTACCCAGATGGGAAGCAGACCATATTATCCACAAGCCTTCTTCCCTCAGCGGGATTGGGCAATGACTCGATGACAAGGCAGCGTGAGTCCATACTTATAGAAACCAATTCTTTACGTCTATCTTGTTACTTGCACTTCTAGTTATTGTTTTTCTAGTTATTATTTTGCAAGTTCTTGTATTGGGTTCTGTAAATCTTCGCACTCAGTGTGGCAACTCCTGCATCATTTTACCTCTACCTCGGATAGCAGGGCCCTTCCACAGTAGGACGATAGGAGCAAGCGTCAGGGTCAAAGCAACGAACCCGAGCAGGCTACTGGCCCACTGGTACCCCAAGTCCTCGTACATGGCCTTTGTGGCCAAAGGCAAGAAGGCCGCGACCAGGTTCTCACCAAATGCAACGGCAGCGATGGCACTGGCGGCAAACCCGGCATATGAATGGGTTATGTAAATCGTGACAGCCGTCACAATCACCATGCTTGCGTAACCAATCAGTAGCAGCGCTAAAGCTGTGACAACCCAATGGGTCTGGAAGATGCTCCAGCCATACATGAACAGGCCGCCGGATAATGCTATCGCCGTGCTCGGAATGGAGAGGTATAATATGGATTCAGGAACCGGATCGTACTGCTCCGGGCTTACTTCCCCATCTCCGGCACCAGGAATGTCATGCCTCGCGCTTCTCACGTATATGTGGTTCTGATAGAGGCAGGCCACAAAGCCAATTATCTCTCCGATGGCGATGGCGGATTGGACCAAGCCGCTGCTGTAGGAACCCCAATCATATGCCCGAGCGAACACCAGAGGGACTGACTGAGTCGAGATGAAGACGAGACCGAACGCAAAAGAGGTCCATATTGTAAATGAGGTGATTGTTGGCTCGGCAACTAAGAGTTTGGCAGAGCGTGTAATGGTCTCTTTAAGCATTTTGATAGGATTCTCATCCTCAGACAATTTGGCCGGGGGAGCAGATTCGGTCTTTGACAAGATCTGCGCTTGAATGACGGAACCTCGTGTCTCCTCAGCCCAGAAAGCAACAAGAGGCAAGGTCGCTCCACATATGATGAGTTGAATCCAAAATATCCTAGACATATCAAATCAGAAACCGGCCAAGCGCGGAATAGAAGGATTGGGGACAGGCACGTATGAAGCCTGTGGATGTAAACTCACCATCGCCAATTCAGAGGCTCAAACACAGCACCGAGCACGGGTCCCATGGTTACTCCCATGAGTAAGGCCAGGATATAAATGGTTAAAGGCAAGGCGCGCTCTTGGTGATGGCGAAACACATTGGCTATAATACCATCGGCCGCATTTTGCACCGTGCCGCCAAACGCGCCGGCAAAGACACGGCTCACCACAAGGGTGGCGAAATTCTGTGCCAGTGCCTGCGGAATGATGAAGATGGTGAAGAGCACATAGCACGCCTGTATCATGCGTTAGAACAGTGAGGCAACGCATATCAAGCTGATAGCGAGGGGTCGATTAGATGTCATACCAAATATCCCGTCCTAGTACCGTATGTATCCATGAGAGGAAGCGTGACCAGGGGTACAAATGCGGCAGCGGCATTCCATGCTACGACGGCAAAGAAGTTGACCTCGATCCGACGATCTGGGAGGTGGAATTGGCGAGAAATGACTTCGGCGGCCGTGGTGATGGATGTCGCATTGAGGCCAGTGATGAAAGTTACCCAGCAAGCCACGGCGATGGTCGTCCATTTTCGGCGTTGGGTCCAGTTAAACGGGTTCCTGGTATCTTGATCCCAGTCGGAATGGGACTGAGGTATAGAAAACATGGCCGTGGCAAGTCTTAGACCATCCTACCCGCCATCATCGCCGGTTTCGCTTGACTAGATCTGTACGTGTGATGTTTCTCAAAGCTGAAGAAGAACGAAAAGACTCAATCTTCTAGACAGATTCCGAGGTTTACGCGAGCGGCACAAAGCTTGTTTATGAAGACAAGATTGTTATGCTTCTCCCACTAGGCTTCTCCGTGAGCCAATCGTCGGTTGTGGAGGTTATTCGTTAGTAACGCAAGGTATCGTGATAGTATTTCGATCACTCTTGGATCTGGGTGGCTCCCAACTGAGAGTAAGACCCGTTGAGTGAGCAGCAGTTTTAAAGTAAGATTGATGATGTAATGCCCTTCAAAGATGATATATAGTTATGGAAATTAGAGGATCCTGGAAGCGGCTGACGCTTGAATTTGATATGCTGATTCTAAAGTCAGAATATATAACGACGACTTTTACCATGACAAAAGCGATATGTGAAAGACATTTGAGATGCGCTGTATACGCTGTATACGCTGTATACGCCTGTGCCGCGGATTACATGGCTGATGATACTCCACTTGCTTTACGAAGGTTGGTCTAGGGAAGAGAGGCTCCTCTTCGATCGAGACCAGCCACACATTAGCAACTCGCTAGCTCAACAGCTAGTGTTAGTCTTACTTCCAACCAGTTATCACCACCATGTTACTGGCAACTCCGTCATAAGCCAAGATCCAATGGCGTCAGAGTCGCACTCTCATACGGCGGACGATAGTCTAGATGGGCTATCCACGAGCTCTCACGGTGCCCGAAAGCAGCGGATGCGGCGTAAAGTCTCGCGCACAAGAACTGGCTGCATGACCTGTAAATCTCGAAGAAAGCGCTGTGATATGACCAGGCCATGCTGTGGAGACTGTACAAGACTGAACCTGGTAGGGGTCACATACTAACATTCTGGTGTCTCTCACTCAACTCACAGCTTCTTCAGGAATGCGAATGGCCTGCGGTGAAGAGAATCGCCAAGACTGTGGACGGCACCGCACGAACTTTATCATCGCGTGTCGGGACAGTACATGTACCTGAAGAGCAGGGATTATCCTCCGGAGAGACGAGTCATCCAGGGTCCTCTGTTCCCGGACCCAGCCCGGACAGCACTTCGACCTCGATTTTGCATCCAGGCTGGCCTCATACTCGAGCCGATGATGCGCCTCAAGATCTATTCGGAGGCAATCTCTTTCCTCCTCAATTCAACCCCATAGACGATGTGAGTGACATGGTCCCTCTTAGAGATCACATCATGCTGAGACTGATATTGCAGGCCATTTTACAAGTCTGGGCCGAGACCTTTGCCCCTTTCCTCTCTGACGACGCTGGCCAAGCTGCCTCCAGCAGCCATCGGCTATCAACTCTACCCTTGCCAGCTGCAACACATGTACCTGAGAGTGCGCCTAACTCAAGCGATACAATCTCATCGATGCCAGGCGACTCCTCCAGCACATTACCTGATGGCACCACTCAAGCCCAGATCCTACAATACTTCCGCGATCGGCTGGCCAGTCTACTATCATATGATCAGGTCCTTTTCCCGAACGCTTTCCACGCCTTTAACGCTACGGCTTCTGCTAACATCGGAAATTCTGCTGGGAGAGCACTGCATTGTGGCATCCTAGCTCTAGCATCAAGACACATGTTTAACAAGGGTCAACTATGCTACGAACGAATTAGTGAACAGCTTGGTGTTGAAGGTTCGGCAATTATCCTACAAAGATTAAAAGATATACCCAAGGTCGAAAAAATCGCCGAAGAAGAGTCGATCACTCTCCTCGCCGGACTGCTCATGTTTGTCATGTACAAGGTATGTCTCGGTCTCACCCTGTCATGAAAAAGCATGCTCACGTCTTGTCTCAGATCTGCCGAGGCGATGTTTGGGGGTTCGAAAGCTACTTCACGCAGCTAAAGCGACTGTGCGCGGCACTCTTCACCCTCGAACAAGCGCCGAAAGGCTTGAGTAACACCAAATCCTCTTTGTATGTCTTAACTTTCCGCTAGTTAACATACTGATTGGTTATCTCAGCTTGGAAAATGTCATGTACCATGACTCTTACGTGAGTCAAGCCATTCCTATGAGATTGAGCAATACTGAGATCAATCACAACTAGGGCTGTTCGTTGTACTCTCAGGGTCCCGCGATTGATCCTGAAGTTTCGACGGCATACACGAATACGCAAAGAGGAGTCCCGCACGCTCTGACTGGATTGGCTCTTCCGTTATACTGCATCCTGCCGCGTATCGCGAAGCTGGTCAATCAGAGCTGGGCTCACGGTAATGCCAAATGGACTGATCAAGAACTGGTAGAGATTGTCAGCAAGGCGGAACATCTCGAAGCAACTCTTGAGAAAGAGAGGATCTGGCTGGAGAATTTCGTCCGAGGTGCGTCCGTGATTCCAGTTGCGGTTGTAATCTTACTAACTCCTTCGCCAGACCGACCGGACATGGCCAGTCATCGATATTTCCACGACGCCTTTCGCATAGCCTGCCTTCTACAAATTAAGTGCTTTGTCCTCTGCCTGCCACCCGACGCTCTTTCTGTGCGTCTGCTGGTCCGCAATGCGCTTTCATTGCTCGAGACAATGGAGGTCTTGAATCTGCCTGGCTTCGTGTCATCTCATTGGATCATCTTCACAGTGTCGATCTGCTCATCATTGGCCAAGGACGATCGCCCAGACACTACTCCCAATAATTGCGGCAGGCCAAGGGAATCAAATGTTAGCGATAGACAGAGAGCTAGCAAGCTATATACAACTGCTATGTGAGTCCTACTCCTGTCAGCTGTAAGCTGTCGTCTAATCCTCAGGTACTTCACAGTGATAAGCTGGCGTTTCTTAACATGTCTCGGTCAAGACAGATTGTGCAAAGGTTATGGGACCAGAACCAAGATGGACGCCTTTCCGTCCACTGGCTCAGTATATTAGCAGACTTTGACTGGGAGATCATTTTTGCTTGATATCTGTCGTGCTGGCACTGTGGAAAGTTTACACGACTATGATGACAAATTCAGAGAGTCAGTATTGGCCTCCTGCTGTCTGGTAGCAGACCATGAGCTGTGGAAGTGACAGGTCTCTTCTTCCAATCCACGCAGCCTCGACTGCCTAAACTTGGCTCAACGCCTTGTTTACAGCCAGATGCAGCACGTCCTTTGCAAATGTTTCCATTGTTGACGAGTGGTGTAAAACGTCCAGAGCTTGGTATATCCCATACTGTGACCAACAATGGGTTGTGTGACACAGGAACTTCACATTACGCATATTAGCATCAATCTATGCGCTATTTATTTTCATATATGGTCGTATAATCCATCATCATGGCAATATCATGAAATGAATACGCCAGCGTCTCCGCTGTCGCCGCAACAGGGTCTGACATGGCCAGGTCCAAGTCGACCATGAACGTCGCGCGGATTTCGCTCGAGTCCAGCTCCTGGCCTTTCTCCTGCAGATGTGCCATGACCCGCCGCGCCTCGTCACTTGATATGTCGCCACTACGCATCGCCATCGATAAAAGCCCCCCGGCGACGGCCTCAGCCACGCGATATGATGGTCGTAAGCCTTCGTAGCCATACAAGCAGAGCAGGAAATAGAAGAGCCAGTCATTTTCTCCCTTTGTTCGCAGCAGCGCGTTGGCCACGTAAAGCAGGGCTGTATGCCAGAGAATGGTGTAAGCCGAGGACGTGTAGTTGAAACGGTAGATGATGATGAGCCGCTTGAGCTGCTGGACCGACGCCGCAAATATTGCGTCCGGAGTGCTACCTGAAGAAGAGAAGGTCGCGACACGGAGCATCTTGGCACCGGGATTCTGGAGGAACGGCCGGAATATATCTAGGATGGCCGCGTGCAACCAAAGACTCCAATCAAGTCAGCAAGTCTCCGTCTCGTTCAAAGGCATAGCATGAACCATCGCTATGTACGACGCCCTTCCATGCTTACTGAAGTATCACCACGTGGTGTGGATTCCGCTCGCTGCGAACCAGGTTCATGGGTAGGCCATCCGCCCAAGCCAAGAGTTCCCGAAACTTGTTCTCCGCAAAGTGCAGCGGCACACGCTCAGGGATTGCTGCTGAACCAGCGCCATAGTACATAACAGCCACCTCGTGCATGATACGCCAAAACTGGCAAAGCGCACGAAATGTCTGACCCATAAATTGCGGCAATACCGACTGCATGTCTCCCAAGTCTTGTTCGGCTGCTCTCTCGTCGTCGCCGTCATCCGGTATGGCAAGGGTCGGGGGGGATTTGAGATATTCGATGCCCGGCTGGTGGTAGAATAAGCCCATGAGCCTGAGAGGGTTAGCTCGAATTTCAATTCATGACAACTATTCATTATGCACATACGTGATCCAGTTGAATACTCCCCATGCTGAATATGCAGTGGCTTTCGCCATCTCTGGTGTCAAATTATCCAAACGAGCATCACCAACATTCGGCTTCACTCCGAATAGCTCCAGCTGAGTTCCTATCTTTATAGCTTCAGACAGGTACTGCAGCACGGCGTGGTCTTTACCTTGGACTAGATAACCAAAGCTCAAGAACTGGGCAGCAACCATGGTCAAAGCCGACGGCGCTGGTCGCTCTGACTTCCACAGCGTCTCAGCCTCTTCGCAAAAGGCATCTACCAAATTTAACGCCTCTGTATCAAGACTGCTGTACATTTGCTAGAGCCAAGTCAGCTATTCTGGACATTACCAAAGGGCATCAAAGCCACACCATTGGCACAATGGAAGAGCGCTCACACAGGCCCAGTACATAAGAGAATTGACAAGGAGCGAGGTGCAGTACTCTCCTTCCATAGTCACGAGAGTATGCGTAAACAGCTTTGAGTCGAAGGAGCTTAAGAGTGGGTGGTCCGTCGTAAGATACAGCGAGATGATGCGAGACGCAAAATCATCCGTGACTGCGACAGTAGTCCACCGGTTTATTTTGAGGCCGCTCAGCTGTTCGTGTGGAGGCGTTTGCGGCGGGGATAATTGCGGCATCACTCTTTGAAATTGATTAGATGTTGGAAGATTGACTTGTATGCCCCTTTTACTCACCCGTTGTGCTGCACAAGCCTTTGCTGGATAGGATTACCTGACCTTCGCTCGCCATTATGTAAGCTAATGTCGCCTCCTCAAGCCAGAGCTCAATACCAACGTCATATCGGGTTCTTGAGAGTTGAGGGGAGCATACGGGATAAACGGACGAGGAAGATTGCCGCTTGACTCAACCAGCCGTCTGAAGGGGCTCTCGGGGGAGCTGATATCGATGGGAATGAGGATTGGATATACAAGCGGGTGTCGAGTCTCGAGCTCGATGTCTATATCACGCCTTTGCGCCGTGCCACTGATAGCTGCTATCGTGGACGGTTGTATCACTAACTTGGTGAATGCGTCCCGCAGACACGCCAGGATTGTAGGCGCATCCTTGATGTTTCTCAACGTCACCAAGAGCTTTGCTGCCTCTTGAGGTGGTACGGCATTAAGGATCTGTATAGCTTCGACGAGAACTTGCCCGCTGCTGTCGACTTTTATTTGTCTCGACTCTTTGCTTTCGTAGACGCATTCATCCGGCCGTTCGTCGCATGCGGCGCAAGTAGGCTGCCTACCATCACACTATATCGAATGGCCTGGTCAGCTGAAGGAAACGCGTTGGTTTGATAGACGTTTAGTCTCGACAGCATCAGCTTGTGCAGAAGACGTAGGTGAACTTGCTCGCGTCTTTCTCCGCCGGCAGGTGTTGCACGCGATCACCACCCCGACTCTCTGACGCTTCTTTTCCAGATTGGCAGTCGAGGGGGCATCACCAGTCGGCAGTGCCGGCCGCAATGTTGCATACTTTCTCTTCGTCATACTGACTGGCTCATGGCTTCTCATCCGCTCAATTTCAAGCCTTGCCCCAGAAGTCAAACCTCGGAGTTGACCCTTATCTTTGTTGGAAAGCTATGTCTTTCAAGTTCCGTGCCAAATTGTGCCCACGGTGTCAGATTTCTGAAAGCTTACGGAACTGACACTAACGCGTACCCCTTTGGCCACCAAAAGGTGCCAGGGGCCATGTACATAGCTATACGTAACGGACAGTGGTGGTTTTACTTCGTGCCAGTCGCCCCATGTTCTTGAGAAGGGCGCTCATCAACCAATCATAATAGCCGATATCCGCCGGAGGAGCTCCGACGCCCCCTAGCCAATAAAACTACGTGGCTAATGGTGGCAAAGACGATATAGCATCATAGCCAAGCAACCAAGGCACTAATTCCCCATTATTCTTATGATTACAGATACTACCAGGCAGACAAGGTCGTAAAATCTGGTTATAGTGTTTCTTTTCGTTTCGTTAGCACGATGAGAATGCCTTTGGATCGTGGTGTTTCGTGAATCCGACCCGCCGATCAGTCCGTGCTTTGCTTGAATACCGCTCCGATCGCAGTGCCTGCATGATCAGGTCAGGTGTGCCGGCCTTAACCAGAGCTCCTACCCTCTCTACACAAGCACCTGTCCACTTTCAGAGACAAGAAAGTCGGAGAGGTGTGAAGGGTACGGACGATCGTAAAGGTACGGTCCACGAGTAACTATCATGATTTGATCAATGTGCGTTCTATTATCCCTTGAACAAATTCCAGTCTCAATTTAAAGCTATAGCACAGTATTTGCATAGTAGAATGCATAAGACCAGACAATAGCCTGCATATGTTGTTATATAAAACGTACCCAGAATATAGAGTAGTGACGTTAGCGATAAAATAAAGTTCGTAATTACTCCGTAAGGATCAGCAACATGTTAACAGCCGCTATAATCTGGCCCTTCGTAACGGTTGATCCCTTATAAACAGCTGGTTTCGTTACAGTAGTTGTTATAATTGCGATTATTAGCCTTACTCTTTGCCCTGTTGGCTTGACAGTATAATGGATCGTTATGACGGCTAACCCGACATTATATCAATAACGGAGACACACTATTTGTATTACATATGTATATATTATAATCTTATGGTACTGGGTAGAAATGAGGCAACTGAACGAAATTAAACAAGCGTGTATACAGTCAACATCCGGGCATTACATACTGTGTTCGGAAGATGCCTAGTAATCTTTACAGAGACATGCCGGGTGTATCCTTGAAATACATATTACTTTTGATGAATTGCGAAATAATTATCTTCCGCCACTGATGAGCCGATTGGGTGGAGAGAAAATGATTTGCATTTGTCAAGCAACTTCAATGGATAACTCCTTTCCTCTTACCCCACTAAGCCCTCTTTCCCGCTTTCATTGCGAAGCTCCGGCTACTAAAATTGATTATTCAATCCTCCCCTCCCCTCCCTCCCCTTTTCAGTGACATCACAAATGTCTTCGATTTGAACAGTGAAGGTGACGTCTTTATAAGATTTTCTTGGTGCTTCAGTGGCATGGCCGCCATCACCAGATCCAAGGTTGGGGATTACAACGTCTCTCAAGGTAATCCTTCCCGTTCTCACTGCCAGCCTAGAGTAGAGTGTCCTACAGTCCTTTGGCAAGCTAACAGCGTGGCGATGAGCAAGGTCTTTAATAGACCAAAGGCTTTCGTTCGCCACGGGTAGAAATTCCCCAATGCTGTAAAGCAGCTGACAGGCCATCATCACTGGCTTTGACATACTCGGATCGGCGCTAAGCCTTACTACAACGGGGATAACTGCTGCTTGGCAAGCTTGCATAAGCCAATACTCATGTCGAATCCCGTAAACGGCTCTATAAACCCAAAGGTTAGAGATTACTGACGCCCCATACGAGGCCTGGGTCGACTCTGCTGATTCATGTATCCTATCTTGGATATGGAAACGACAAAGACAGCTCAAGAGTTTAAGGAGGGCCATTTCATATGTGACACTGATGAGGTAGTTAGCACTGTAGCCATTGAGTGCAGGGATGGCCCCCGGTGTTTGAACTCACTTGAGAAATAGAAGCGACGGCAGTAAACCATTATTCGTCAGAAATCCCCGTGAAGTGCAAGCGCCCCATCTCAGCAGCTTCTCGTAGATAGCCTTTGTCTCATCATAACTTTGAACAGGTGATTTGTGCTCCCTTGGTGCAAAGAACAAAGAAGCTTCTTGGATCAATTCAGCGAGTTGGCATTCGAGTGTGAAGACTTCCCGAAACAATGATGGCCGAGGCCAACAGTCGTCGGGATACGGCGACCATGAATTTTCTGGTGCATCGTGGCTTGCAAAAATGGATAAATAGGCGCTCTCGAAAGACTTGAGTATTTGTGGCCGTTTGATTCGCATCGCGCGCGAGAGGGATAAAGAAAGCTTTCTGTTTAAATTAGCTCTCATCACTTCACAAGCTGAAATGATTAACTTACGCTTCCAAGCAGAATATTGCCCAAATGATGCTGGAGATGACTTGCCATTCTGGCGCCAGCCGAGGATCCTGAGGGGCCTGTGCACCATCCGTTCCAGGTATTTCTATGTCGCTAAGTCCTAAATTACTGTGAACGTAATAAAACTCATCAAGAAGAGCCACTGCCTGTACCTTGTTCCCGTAATTAACTTCGTAAGTCCAAAGTAGAGCCAATCCTTGAACCAGAGTTATTGATAGATGTTGACGCTCCTTGGAAAGTATCCGAAGTGCTTCATCAGCAAATATACGACCATTGGAGCGCAACCCTTTGGTATGCGGCAGTGATGCTCCTTGAGAGATATAAAGCTATAAAGCTATTCATTAGCGAGCGAATGGCCCGAAAGGCTCCTGAGCCGCAACGTACATGAGAGACTGCGATAATAGAATGGACAAGAAAGCTTGAACAAAACTTCCTTGGCTCAGCAGGCCCCGCTTGGAGATCCTTCAAAAAGGTGCTTCGAACGACAATGTTGCTGAGTGTGTTGTCCCAGGTGGCAAAAAGATTTAGTAGATGCGTCAGATACCTGTCATCCACGGATAAAGAAGTCCATTGCGAGAGAGGCAAGATTCCATGGGGAAATTTGGCGACTATGTCGTCTGCAACAGCGAAAGGCTCTTGCGTCCTAGTGCCATTAGACTTAAATGCTTGATGTTCTCAAGGGGGGACGCACTTGGGCAAACGGCTGGCCACACTCGAAGGAGAATGGACTTGGAGATTTTCGGCAGGCAAGCTTGACAAGGCTAATGATGACAATAGTCAATTACCCAGTTAACCAGTTTCATGATTCACCCTGGGGGCACAGGTTACAGTAACAGCTTACTTGGTGGTAGCAAAGCATGGTTTAGCAATAGACTGGCATCGCTAAAAGACTCGACAAAGTCATTGATTGATGATGCCGCTTGGATATTGCGTAGAAGCTGAGCAGAGTGTGTCTCTGGGCCCTCTCGCAAAAGATCGAGGATCATCCGGAGCGAAGATTCGGTTTCAGAAACTGCTTGCAGTTTATGCGCCAACTCCTCTTGCCCTGCCCTATTTCTTGAAGCGGGGAAGTAACATTCTTTTCCCGAAAGAACACATTGTGAACACTCTGGGCGTCGGTTATCGCACTGATTGATTCAGTCAGCCACATGTTAAAAGAGTAGCATGGAATATAACAACTTTAATCTTGCGTTTCCGGCATGCTGGTGTGGCACAGTCAGCTTAGTTGCGTATCAATCCACTGGTACGAAGACCAACCTTCACACGCTGTTTGAACCTGAGTACGCTTGAGCTTTGAAGGCAGTTCTGATGCTGTGTTCTGCCTCGGAGACCTTGGCAAGAGTTTCCGCATCTCGTTTACATTCAGCCGCGAAGGATTCGCTAGTCAAATGGCAACATTGTTTAAAGATGGAAAGAGGCCAAGGGAAGGCCCTCCAAGTGTAATCATAATATTTCAATGCGGTCATGTTACCAACACGTAAGTGGCGTGGCGTATGTATTTTCGCCACACTTTAATTGGGGCACTGGAGACAGAATAATATGCCGGAGAGATGGCCGATCACTTATTGTTATAGGCCATGTAATATGTTAAGGCCGCCCCCGATACTCTAATCGCTGAGTTCCTGTTTAACTTTCGATTTTATTTTATTTTTCTATTTTATTTTTGTTTTTTTATTTTTTTATTTTTTTGGTTTCAATATCATTTTTGGGGGTTTTCACCCTGCTACTATTATTATACGTAAGGGAACGTAGTAAGGAAAGTTATGCCCAGGGCCTCCGAGTACTTACCACCACATGCCCAAAAGAGAGGCTTATGTTGGTGTTTCGCCAACTTATCCCTTCATACGTATTCAGCCTCCAACTCCCTCCCAATGTTCAACCTCAATTCCGCTTATCCATACTTTGCGAATGTTTCTGGTGGCTGTTATGTCCTGTAGCGGATCCCCTTCAATTAGCAGCATGTCCGCCCTCCTACCAGACGAGAGCACACCGCGGTCGTCCAGACCAAAAACCAGCGTAGGAACAACCGTTGCAGCCCTCAGTGCATCAATTGTTGACATCCCGCAGCGAACAAGGAGCTCTAACTCGTCGTGAAGGCTCTCGCCAATCGACACGGGCGCATTGGATGTCTGGTTTGCCTCTGTCCCCGCACAGATACGTACGCCGGCGTCATAGAGTATCTTGACATTGGCCAGCGCGTAGTCGAAGTTCAAGTCGATGCCCGACGCACCCTCTACTCCTTCCAGGAGGAGCAGTTGAGCCAGTGCTCGTGCCCTACAAAGGGTAGGGATGCACGCTGTGCCACGCGCGGCGAGCCTGTTGGCCATGTCAGCATCTATGAGCCCGTCTATAGGTATCAGGGTGATAACATCAAATCCCGCTTCCAAGGCTCGAGAATATCCGATCTTCTGAATGGCGTGCGCGACAGCCAGCTTCCCGTATCGATGTGCTGCATGTACAAGGGCGGTAAGTACCTCGCTATCAATCCCCGGCAGGTCGACGAGCACTCTGATGTAGTCGGCCTTGCTTGGACCGTTGACTCCAGAGGTAACGAAGTTTTCTGCCTCAGCCGGGGACCGGACGATTTTGTTCTCACGCCGCGGATAAAACTGGTTACTGTGGGCGATCTCTGCTGTCGCTAAGGGCCCGCACGCCAGATATGAAGGCAGTCCTGGCTCCGCGTCGGCCTCTGCCCTCATGGCTTGGATCTCAGTTTCTGTGCTGCTCATATCGAGAACTGTAGTGATTCCATACGAGGCAAAGATATGCAGGTCCCTATTAATCGCGGCAGTATCGATGTTTGAGTCAATGAGGCCCGGGAGTAATGTACAACCTGACCCCTCGACTATGGCGTTGATACCCGAGAGATCTCTTGCTTCCGCCTCGACGCCGAGGATATCTCCCGGGCTGGCTTGGAAAATGAGATTGCCAGGAGGATGGAGGTTGCGTCCATTGAATATAGCAACATTCGAGATGGCGTGAATAGTCATATTGGTGAAATGCAAGTTATTGCAAGAAAGGAGAACGGCGCGGGGTAAGACTGAACGTTGTTACTTACCTATGTAGGTAGACGCAAGAGAAATATTATTATAGCAAAGAGGCAGAAGCTGCGTCATCTTAAAAAGGTGCTTGTATAAGGTAACTGATAGCTGAGCATGCGCATGAGTGGCAACTACTGTATAATATCTACATTTCACCAATCATAGCTCGTTCAGATTCATCTCCATGGTGGTGTACGGAGCTACCTCCGTAATATCTATGGGTTTGACAGCTCACCAATCATAACCCATTCGGTTAAGTCTCCGGGCACAAGCCTAACTACTTCGAGTTGCTCTACCTAATCATGACGCCATTTGTGACAAGCTTAAAAAAGGTATGATAGGTAATGGCCGATGAAAGGATTGCCCCTCTTGTGTTACCCATTGCATTAAAAGTGACAACATCCACAATTTGAAGTCTAGACTATTGAAGTTATAGAACCTATACTTATAGTAGGAGAGGGAAAATAAAAGTTGATCGTTAGGAAAGGCAAACTGTCGCAATACCCAGAATTTCAAGCTTCTAAACGGTTCTCAGCATAGCTTAATATGCTATCTGAATCCAAACATTAAGAATTTCTTTCCTTATGCAGATTCCTGAGGTGACACTACTTGAACCTGAGTGGAGCCTGAGTCGGACACATCGTGAGAACATGAATTTAGGCGACGCAGAGATATTCCCACACCCCCACTCAGGCAATACAACAGCCCAGACTTCACTTACACAATCTTTGTTATTGACCCCTACACCGGCACCGCTGCTTCAGAACTAGCCAAGGAGTTCCTATAGGCGTTGCCTTCCATGAGGGACCTGAATGCGTAGGCTGATAGCCTGGTGAAGGTGAATATCAGAAGGCCGCCTAACATGAAGCCTCACAAGGTTGCTTATCGGGGTCTCTTGAACAATGACAAAGGAAGTTTGTGTAACCTGAAGGCTACGAAACTTACAACAATAAACAATAGTATGAAACGTACTGCTACTAATGCTTTCTGTGCTAACGGGATACCCTGGAGAGAGAGTGAGAATGTGACTCATATATGTAACCTATCGTAGGCCAGCGGATTACCAAAGAAGGCAAATGCAGATTTGGGCTCACCTTGAACCTCTTTTCATGAGTTGAAACAAGGACTTATCGTCATAAATGGAAGTTCCATCCTGGGATTAAAATTACTTGAACAGCAAGTTCTCATTCACCGTAAATGGGTTAAGAGGACCGTTGCCGCCCGAGCCTGCCACAATGCCCTTGCCAATTAGGCTGAAAGGGAATCCTTGGAATAACGACGATTCAACTGCAACGTCAGCATATTTACAGCAGTCTCTTGTATACACAGCATCGCTACGATAGATAATTACTATGAGACTCGACTATTGCTAGCATTATTCCGATGGTTGTCTTCGCATGTTTCTCCCATAAGCAGAAGTGGAAGCTCCTTGTTTTCTGCACTCGGTATACTTCGGAGATAGTCCTATCTGGTTGTTTAGTAGGGAAAGTAGAGACTTCAATTATTCCCTGCAATATTACGCTAGAAAGTACGAAGTCTTCTGGTGTTCCTCACGAATACTAATCTTTTGGGTCAAAGAGATAAAAACAAACCACTTGAAGCTCGGTTACAGCCTCAAACGACATCAGATTCTAGATCTACCGTTGAAACACAAGGCCTCTACCAGTCTTGGCAGCTAAAAAAAATGAATAAGAAAACACTGTGGAAGTGTTGCTATATTCCTTTTCTCACTTGCCGTTGATCCAATCTATTACCGACTTCCGTGGCCGGTTATGAGGCCGCTGTGGCTCTCGGCATTCTCTCTAGAGGGAGGGGAAATTGGCACTCATTACTGATATTTGTTCCATGAGAGGCAGTGGAGTGTAGTGGCCGGAGACAACATAGAAACCGTGACTGACTCCTTTTACATAACTATGGTATGCCAAATAACTCATAGCTCGGCTCGTAACATCTTGTAAGATACTTTGGAAGAGAGTATCATTAAGGAACCAGGGTTTTAACTTGGATGTGACCATGGTCACTGTTTACAAGAAGGAACATCTAGCAAACTATAAACTGTCATATAATTTATGCTGGGAGACTATGGAAGCAAAACTAGTAGAAAGCCAGATTTTCTGAATGTCAAAAGCTGAAAGTTATTACCAAGTAGGCGGAATAACATGGTCTTTCCAACGGGCTGTTCCAGCCTCCTTGAACGTACCAAGATTGCCTTGCACTCCTTGTGGCCCAACGGTCCAGGCATTTTGCTCAACGAGCTTGCGCCAACAGTCAAACAAACGTTCCAGCCTCTGAGGCCGGTAGTAGTCGCCACCAAAGGGTTTATATCCATGCTGGAACAGATCAGTCAACCTTTTCCTGGCAATTAACGACCCGTCGCTTTTCCGCGCGCCGTCGATTGCGTCCCAATCACTCTCGAAGCTGTACGGCAGCAGCAGCCAGAATCCCTCCTCCGCGTAGTCGTGGCCTGCATTCCTCTCAACCGACTGACTGTAGACACCGGCACCGACTTGGGACGGCACGGCTGAATCGGCAGTTGTTGCGCGAAAGTCATTGCAGAAGGGGTTTGAAGGTGCCGTCAGGTTGAATTTGGGCTCGCCTTTTGCGGCGGGGAAAAGGCATAATGGCGGTATGACATGACGGCTGCGAGGCAGTCTTGTGAAAGGTTGCGCTGCCATAAACTCAGCTGCGTCTGCCGGTGGCAGGACAAGACCTGGTGCAATGCTACGGAAGAGAGGCCGGCGCGCGCGGGTCAGAAAGGAGCGAGCAAAACAAGGGTTGGGCACCGAAGCCGCATCCAAGACAGCGGGATCGAGGAGCCGCTCTGGAGTCATGGAATCGGAGGTGCAGTTGCTGATAGTTTGTGAGTTACGCGTCTCGATGGCTTTACACAGCTGTTCCCACGCATCCAAACAAGCTGCAACCTGGGCTTCGCTATACGGCAGCCACTCCCACGGTCCAATCTTTTCGCTGCCGTACCGGCCCCCCTCGTCTCCCGGTGAAGGCGTGATTTGAGTCTTGCCAAGATGAATCAGCTCGATCCAGTTGGAGAGCACTGTTTCGAGAGGGTGCCAAAGTTCTTGGTGTGCCGCAACAGGCAGGGCATAATCGTGATCCCACATATGCATGAAGACAGCGGCACGATGGTAGCCTTGATGGTAAAATAGGCCACCGCCACTTCCTCCACCTTGGCCAACATTGGGATAATATACGCAGACCAGACTGTCAACAGGCTCGTCGAAAAGATCAGCAGTTTCGTTAGCAAAGAGACTGTCGGGCTCACTGAACCCAGACACAAAGACGGAGAGAGGCGCGGGATCAAGGCCGTCAGACCCATCGGGAGGCAACAGGGCAGCGTCAAGGAAAGCTACTAGAGAGGGGTCAAGTCGTTCACGAAGGGCCTCTGCTGCAGCTCCGTAGGTGGTGAAGAATGTTTTACTGCTATTATTTAGATCAACGGGCGGGCGTCCTTCAGCAGTCCAGGCATAGTGAACCAGGTGGTTGTGCAGAGCGACACATCGTGCGTGATCCAGACCGAGCGTATCATTGCGCGCTGGGTTCTCTGCCGTGACAAGCAGGCCGCTCACGTCGGGAAACTTCTGACCGTCCATAAACTTGCCGGCTTCAGAAGCGATGGTGTATGTGACTGGATTGCCTGTTAAGAACGCTGTGTAAACATCGTCAATCCTGCCCAAGGTTCCCAAGTTTCAAATAGAGTCACGATCGGGACAATCTAGTACTGTCAGCCAAAGAGATGCCGGATCGCCTCGGGGTTACCAAAAGCGGAAATAGTTCAGGCTTTAGTACAGAGTACGCACCAGCCAATCACATATACAGTGGGGTGTCAAAAGTCTGTTCTTCTGTTCTCTTCTAGTTTGAAGAGCTATGTGCTTATCATGAGGATGTTGAAGATGTGATGATGGCAAAAAAGACGTGAGGAAGAAAGCCTTTCTTCTCTTCCTCGTGTTTACCGTAAATTTCCCTGATAGTCATAAGATAACTAAGCCAAATTGCGAATAAAGTTTCGTATTTCCCAGTGTCTATAGTCATAAAAATTTACGTAGATCTGTAATAATATGGACAAGTACACTTCTCCAATCCTCCAATCGCCCCTATTATAACCGTAGCATTATTTCTTCTCTGTCATGCCACTTACTGACATGCTCGTTATGCAATGACCGGTTGGCACTTGGGCACCTCAAAGACTTTGTAACCAGACGATGCAAAAGCAGAACTCGGAGGCATCACGGCTGTGTCACGATCGAAGAAGTGGATCCATTGGTTCATGAGACTGGTTTCAAGTGCTGGCGATAGAGGGTGATTCTCATCTACAGAAAGCGAGCCGTCGAGAACAGTTGCCCCTCGTTCTACCAGCTGTTTCTGTAGCCAGTTTACAGCATCCGAACCACGCTTTGCGCCGCTGATAGCGCATGGAGAAGAGCACTGACAATCTCGACGATGGTAGTTGACAAAAGATTCGAGGTGATATGTTGTCAAGACGGTATTTTCTTGAAGTTCGTTCAGAACTTGATGTGAGACAGCATGCACATCGGTTTCAGGGTTGAGTTCTAACATCTTCCCACACTTGACATGTACTCTTCCAAGCCTTACACGGCCGAGAATCATGCTGTATGTCCACCTTATGAGGGCAAAAAGGCTCATGCGAGGTCTCTCTTGCTCCTGTGTCTCTCGAATGAAAGCGCCTTCCTCTGGTACTCGTTCATAGCTAATTGAGACTGGTAGAATCTTGAATGATTTTCCCGTACTCTGCAATGATCGCAAAAGACCTCGTCGTGGGGGCAGAAACTCTCTGGAGCGGCTTCGTTGGCCTTCGGGAAAGAAGAGGATGTGCTCGTCTTGTTCAACCAGGTGCCGAATTTGCTCATTGAGTTCTGGATCTGCGCGACCAATACCGCGCCGAACGTAGAAAGCGCCGAGCCGTCTTAGCAGCCATCCTAGAATGGGTATCCGCGAGAACTGATCTTGGGCAGCGATAGACGGGATTTTGACACCCAGCACAGGGAACTGATAAAAGAGATAAGGGCAAATGACGAAGTCCATGTAGCTTCGATGAGTGGGCATGATTATGATCTTTTCGTCAGACAATCCCGAGTTATAACCCTCAAGAGCATCGAAGAAGGATTGCTGGTCAAATGTTACGCTCTGAAACATCCGGCTCAAAGCCGCCCCAACGACGACTGCAGTGGCGCGGAAAATCACACTGGCTCGAGAAGTGAGAAACAGCTTCAGAGCATTCTCGCCACCATTATTAAAGTCTTCTCCAGCAATTAATTTCTCAGTGGATACCATATTCCGTTCGCGGGTACGGCGCATCATGAACTGTTGCGCTCCCCGAAACATCATCTGCATGTAAGCGGCAGGTTTAAAGTACGGGGCCCTCTGGGCCAGAGTTGGACGGCTTGCGGCAAAGTTGAACGAGTTTGAGAGAAAATACCCAAATGTGTGATCAAGTTTGTCGATGTTTTGGGTGGCTCGCGTCAGCTGCCTCACAGCACGATGATCACCTCCCGCCCAGCAGAATGTCCTCGCCAATTTGAGGGGCATCGTCTGCCATATATATCGGTAGAGGTGAGTCGTCGGAGAGCTCCGGTAATTGAGCCATTGTATCTCAGATTGCTGGAAATAAGCGGCGCCAACTGAAGAAAAGATCTTTGGTGTGATAGTTCTCAAACCTGACACACAATGAACAATTGGCACTGTTGCTGACGGAGCCTGTGTGGCAAATACCTCGTTGATAATGAAGTCGGCGACAAAATCAACAGGGACCAAATCTATGAATGCCGTCGGATTGCCTCCAAGAGCAGATACTCCTCCATCCTGGACGCCCAGGACAACTCCAACAACTGCCGAGGCGCTATCAGACCAACCAGGAGACGGGCGCTCCAGGGCTGCAGTTATAATGCTTGGGCGAACAATGGTGATGGGGATTTTACCTCGATTATGCAAGACAAAATATTCTGTGATGCATTTCGAGAGAGTGTATGTGTTGGGATGGCCGGTTTGTTGCAATAATTGCCGCTCAGTTACAGATCCAGAGTGTAAGGCATCAAGTAACTCTTGTGCATCTTGCCAAGGGCCCAATGGTGCCAGTTCCTCACGGATTTGGTCATGCTTTCCATGAGGCGTTACGTATGCAGTAGAGGTATATACGAAACGCTCAAAACTGGAGCACGTCCGAGCAAGTTGGAGGATATTGAGCGTTCCTTGCAAGTTAATATCCAGGGAGCTGCTGAGTGAGAGATCAAATTGCACGCAAGCCGCGCAGTGTATGATATGAGTCGTTTCTCTGCTGATCTTCTCATAGGTGGCAGTGTCCAATCCACACTGGGCCTGGCCTAAGTCTCCGTATACTGGCTCAACATATTGAGTCCATTCAGGAGTTAGCTGCGTAAAACATTTGGATGTAACGACCTCGTCATGAAAGCGAGATGAAAAATGGGACTCCTTTGTGGTAGCCTCATGAGGCGATGGCTTGGAAGGACGTATCAGAACTGTGACTTTTTCAATCTTCAACTCGTAGCGTCGACGGATCAATTCTTCTAAGACCACTTTGCCTAGGAAGCCTGTGACTCCAGTGAGGAAGATTGTCCTTCCATTGGCTTGAGCTTCAGACATGTCGTGTGTTCATGCTCTATCAGAATAGACTTTGCCTGTCCAGGAACTCTCTCGGGGTTGCTCTGCTGTTGATCTTCTCTAAATCTTCAAACCGGCCACTTCCAGGTCAGGCGCCAACTTGAAGGAGAGGGTGGGTATGCACAACTCAGCCAAACTCTGCGAATAACCTTGCGGGGGTGCGAAAACGAGATGTGATAAAGGGCTTCTGTGAAGGTACTTCGTCAGCGCGAAGATGAAGGCACGCATAGAGGCTCTATCAAAGAAACACAAACAGGTTTATCAGTCAGCTTGCTATAATTTACATGTAGCCTCTTCAAAGCTGCAAATTCCCCATTTGGACTCCAAATGCTAGCTAATGCAACATCTCGCCTAATGAGGAGTCTTACTTGCGTATGCCCCAGCACAGAATTGAGCCTCCTTTTTGGCCAATGCCACGAAGCTATTCCAGCTGAAATCTCACCCTCCTGGTCTTTGTAAGCCTACATTGACCGTAGTTTCTTAAGGGCAGAATTTATCCCACTTAATGTTCAAGAGCAGTTACTAAATTGTTGGTAAGACAAGTAGTGTAAACAGTATTCCCACCGCTATTAGAACATGGGTCAATGAATTTCAACTGGCCTACCACAGATATCAGCCTGTTGGTATCACTGGAAGTGGGATTCAATAAAATAGTGGAACTGAAATGATGGTTGCCAGGAATACGAAACAGAAGGACTCAAGACTCTCGAGATGGTTGCGGGTGTAAGAGCGGAGAACCTGGGAGTGGGGGCTACCAAGTCCTTGGCTGTGGACAAAGGTGTGGTAGCAATCTAACCTACGAAGTGCTGCGAGCACCGTTGCTAACAATGGGATCATTGATAGTCATGGTAGGCGAATTAACGGAGCCAGTATTATTGTCCGGGAGGGCTAAGACATACCGCATATCGAGTAGCAATACTCCACCACATTCATGCAACTATTGAGAGTCAGACCGGGATAAATACAGACCGATTTGACGATAGAATAGTAGAGCACAGCAAGTGTCTCCGAAACCAATCAACAAAGAGTGTCATGATTTCCACTAGATATCAAGGCACAAATGCCCAGCTGTGCAATTACCGATTGTAGACCAGATGATAACTATGCCAACCAACTAGCCGCTTACGACAAGACTAAGCGCAGATGCAGCGCCGCTAGTTGAATCAAAGGGGGGCATGTAAGAGCTTAGGTTCTGCAATCTAAAGGGCGGTGATGCTTGGCTAGGCCTGATATGCAGTTGCTCACTCCCGCAAAGAGCTGCCAATGCTTGTGGTACTCCGTAGTAGTTGTAGATAGGTATGTGAGATATTATAACCTGAATCGGGCCGTGCCTAGTAAATTATGAGGAGCTGAATCGCCGGCCGCCCACATCAGCTTACCGAGATTCTGCAGGGAGCTAGCGGACAAGTGGGAGGGCCCTGCTAGTATCATGATGGGATGCATCCCTATCAGTCCCCCATATCTTGTCAGCCCTAATTGTGGACGGTGGCATGAGTACTTTCAACATCGTTCTTCTATGTACCCTTGTGTACTCGCTGACAGATTCAGTAGCCCTTGTAAGTGACTTGAGTCTGACCAATATTCTACTCCTTGCTGTTCAATAAATCGTGAATAATGCAATCAATTCCGGGGTTACCGCCTTTAACGCCTCTAACAAGGGATAAAAGGATCTACATCGTGGTCTTTGTACAGAGTACTATCTCACAATAGCCCAGAGAGCAGCTCTCACATCAAACATGTCGACGCAGAAGACTTTGGATCAGCAAATCAGCTTTGCTTTAGCGGCAGCCCGCAAGTCCAAAACAAACCTCATCCATATCTCAGAACTTCCAGTACCTTGGCGTCACAACGACCACATATTCCACGGCTATCGCTTCACCGAGTCATGTACATACTGTATACGCTCCATCTTCCATCTTCATAATGAATCCTTCAATATCTGGTCACACCTTTTCGGCTGCCTATACTTTGTCAAGACTCTCATATATGACAATCCTTCAGTGTCATACAGCAATCCTAATAACATCTATATCACGGAAGGCCTTGTTGGAGTCTACTATGTGTACTTGGTGGCAGCCATTGCTTGTACCGCCTGCAGTGTGTCCTGGCACACAATGCGCTGTATCTCTTCCAGCAGCACCTTGTCGTGTTTCTCAACTATGGATCTCATGGGTGTGACCACACTAGCCCTGGCCTCAGTCCTAGTAACGCAATTCAACGCCTTCGCAGACTCCCCCTATCTCCAGTTGATTTACATGGGCATGTCCGTAGCCCTGGGTACTGCAGCAGTGGCCTCATGCTGGCTCCCGATTATGCGGGCGACAGGAAGCTCTTGGCTCCGAATTGGTGTGTGGATCGGACTCGTTGCCGAAGGTGTTGCAATACCTGTGGTACATTTAATATGGACAAAAGGACTACAAGCAACTTGGGATCTTTACGGGCCCATGATGACCCCGTATGGACCGATCGTGGTGGGCGCCATTCTATACGCTTCGCAATTTCCAGAATGCGTCTGGCCTGGACGTTTCGACTACTTTGGTGGTAGCCATAATATCCTTCATGTTTTTGCTGTGTGGTCAATTTGGCTGGGTATTGGTACCATACGAACAAGCATTGAGGCCTCAATTGTGTAGTCCAGAGGAATGTAATATGGATAGAGCTTTGTTAGTTGGGGTGAGAGTAGAAATTAGAGAGAGCACTAGAGCTAGATTTAGATGAATCACCCTCATGGTTTAATTAAATGAAATAGAGTGAAGATATTCATGCTTTCTCTTTATCTAGAATTGTAGCTTTTACACTCGATTCTGTAGGAGTTGCTTCTTTTGTCTTAGGATCTCTGATGAAAAGAGATAGAATAAGAGCAACACCAGCCAATGAGCCCATTACGATCCACACTGTCTGAAAGCTTTGCATGGCAATGTGTCGATAAAAACTTGCCGTCTTTTTGTCCAGCGTCGCAAGCAAGGCAGTACTTCGTTCTGCATCGCTCCCCTTGATCACTACAGAGAGGACGTTTTGTTTCAACTCTTTTTCGAGGAGAGTATTCCACTTATTCTGAAACGTGGTACTCGATATAGCCACTCCGAAGCATTCTCCAACACTCGTTACCGTCGATACGATGGCTGTAGCCATATACTGATCATCCTCTGCAACGGCTGTTTGCGCCATGAGTACTTTGCTTATAAAAGGGATGCCAAAGCCTGTTCCCACAATGAGCAAGAGACCAATTTGAAGACCCACGGAAGAAAATTCATTCAGATTGGCTAAGCCACTGAGTCCACCAACGAGAAAGGCGAAGCCAATTATGTTAGCCACCTGGTATTTGAGTGTACGACCAATGATATGACCTGCGATGGCAGCGGACGGTGGAAACGTGAGTGTAGCAGGGAGCATAAGAATCGCCGCGCCCAGGTACGAATGAGAGCAAAAGGTAAGCTACATTACGACAGTAAATAATTAGCCCAAGAATTCTCATAGGAAGTTTTGCTACTCACATATAAGAAGAAGTAATATGTTGCAGTCCAGAGGATTATCGAATGGAGGAGCGCCATGATGTAGGCTGACACGGCAGTGACATTCGAGAAGAGTCTGCCTGGAAGAATGGCATTCTCTTTGGCAACAAATCTTTCGTATGCCACGAATCCAAGCAAGCCGACGCCACCGCATATCAAAGGTGACAAAATCCTACCAGATGTCCAAGGATATACGGCATTTCCACTGTTGAGAGCGAAAAGAATCCCCGCCAAGGATCCCGTTACTATGATGCCGCCGCCCCAATCTGTCTTCTTGATGGCTGTCCAGACCGACGGTTGTCTTGGAGGAGCATCAAGACACCATGCAAAACCGACCATTGTGGGGACACATATCGGCAGGTTGATCCAGAAGACTCTATGTATCATCATTAGCCATAACCCATGTAAAAGAATCGCTCTAGACTCACAATGGCCATGTGGTATGTTGCACTATCGCAGCGCCGCAAAGGCCTCCGATCACCAGGCCAAGTGCCGAGAAGAGAGTTACCAGTCCCGTGTATTTGGGTCTTTCAGCTAGAGGGGCTATATCTGTCAAGATGAGTTGGACAAGCGCATTGGTTCCACCAGTGCCAACACCTTGTATCTTTGAAGAAAGTCAGAAGACACTAAGCCATAGTCTGCATATCAACTCACTGTCCGCGCGGCAATGAGCCACTGTATGTTATGAGCCGTTGCGCAAAGGATGCTCGCAAAGCCAAAGAACCCAAGAGCAGCTAGCATGCATATTCGGCGATTAAGGGCACGAGCAACTACAGCGTAGATGAGTTGGACCACACTCTGAGCGAATAGAAAACTGGCACTACACCAATACGCATCCGTCGTGGTGGCCTGGAGGCTTGCTGCAATGGCTGGCAGGGTCGAGGAAAGGATAATGGTGTCGAGCGACGCGATAAAGCAGCAGATGCAGAGACACAGAATGACTACACGAAAACGGAAATCCTTGACGGGATACGGAGAGGATGTGTCTGAGGCGGTGTGATCCATTGGACATCAACGAACATATCGCTACCTATAGCTCACGTAGGAATGATGGAGGATAGGCATTGGAAGTCGAGTAAATATGCTCCGGCACTCTCTATCCGGGATTGACTAGGGCCAAGAGCGACGAGGTTCAAATCAAAGCCATGTCTACTGCATGTATATCCTTGTAAACATTCCTTCATCCTTTCAAAACATTTAACCCATTTAGTTGTTGGGGGCCTCCTACAGGTCCAAGCATACATGCGGCCATCCCACTGTCATACCGGGCCTCGCCTTTTGCCAAATAGAAGATGCATGTTAGGGACTTCAGAATCCCTCCGAGCTTACTATTACGTTACTAATGCAGCCTTTTCAGGTGCGCTTCTCGGCTCCAAAGGTCGGTTACAGAGGCTGGCATGAGGCTGCATTAGAGGCTATTAGCGTAGACAACCCCGGTTGCCCGAATACACGTAATTACATGTGTGTATACAGCATCCTGGAGCATATCCCTGTCCAATTGTAGCATGCTGTAGCTATTGTCCGTTGAGTGTACAAGAATAGATGAGCGAATTTGGGCCATCTGTAATTACATGTAGGTATGTAGTCGCTTCTTACTACTCATACTGCTGCTATCGAGTATAAATAGATTTGAACGCATGTTGTCGCGATGTATGGACAAGTTATAGACAGTTTCAAGTGACCACAAGTCGGTTATTCAACTGCAGTCATGGATACCACAAATCCAGAGCCGGAAGATGTAAGCATCAATACTAGTATCCCATCTCCCGTTCAAGTAATCTTCAATGCCCACCATGCTAACAACAACGTGTGTTCACGCTACGCAGGCAAGAGAAAGTCAACATGTCGTCGAAGATCGCACAACGGCCACTGTTTTGATGGAAGTCTGCGGCGTGGCTCTTTTCTTTGGCCAGGCTGCTGTTACCGCAAAGAAGATATACGACCGTTATACAACCGACGACATCAGCTCATCTACTATCCTTTATATCCGAGTATACATGGCTATATCTCTCTTTTTGGGCATCCTAGCAGCCGATGTAGTGTCTGGAATTGTCCACTGGGGCGCTGATAACTGGGGCAGCGGAACTTGGCCAGGCATCGGCCCTGCCTTCATCCGACCCTTTCGAGATCACCACACCGATCCCCGCTCTATAACACGGCATGGCTTCTTGGAGCTTAATGGGAACAACTTCATTGTCAGTATTCCAGCGCTCTGGGTGGCATCGTCTGCCCTTGGATCGCAAGACAGCGTCTCGGCTCTGGCCGCAGCCACCTTCTGGCTCTCGTTTGCTTTCTTCTGCGGATATACGAACCAGTTCCACTGCTGGGCTCACATGGAGAATCCTCCCATGTTAGTCAGAGGATTACAAGATGCTGGTCTGCTCATGTCGCGGCAACATCATCATTTGCACCACATACGCCCCCATGACTGCTATTACTGCATCACAACAGGGTGGATGAACCGCCCATTGACTGCTATTGGCTTCTTTGAAGGTCTCGAAAGGGCAATTACAGCCATTACAGGCGCGGTGCCTCTTCACGAACAATCGCAAAAGAACCAAAACAAGCTGCTGACAGAATAGCTTACATCATGTAGTATTCCTCTGTTTGGACTTCCCGGTGTTAGTGCTGAGGTGGCTATCAATGTTACCAGGGGCAGTAGTGCAAGCCTCATAGCTGACTTGAATTGTTTAATAAACCGCTGATCAAATGGCTCTCTACGATCGGAAATTGAACCGAATATGTATAGTACATAGTTATGCGTTAGTAAATAGATAATCTAGATGATTAATCATGGGCGATCCTAGGCTTTAACAGATTCCCGCATCCAAACAGATTCTCCGGGTCCAAAGCTCGCTTCACGTCGTCTCGCCACTCTAAGGCAGCATCCGACCAAGCACTCCCCAGAAACCTGTTCCTCAGCTTGCCTATTCCGTGATGATGTGAGAGCGAACCTCCCGCGAGGAGGACCTCCTCTCTGGCCGCTTCTTCCATCTCAGCATAAACCTTTTCCGGCTCAGAGACTCCCTCGAAATAATACCCGAAATAGAAATAGATGGCTACCCCTGTCTCGTATAGTTGGGTTACTCGGCAAGTCACCAGTGGTTTTCCAGGAAGCCCTCTCTCCTTATGTTCTCGTCGTAGTCTGTCTTTGACACGGTCACACAGGTCCAAGGCGTGTGACCAAGTAACACTTGTCTCGAATGACTCCGCCAGGATATAATGTTGCATCGCGAAATCACGAATATAGGCAATGTTGTATGTCATCTGGTAGCCCCGTCTGCCATTCTCTGCGCCCGCATCAACACCTCCGTGTTTACTAACCAAGCGTTTAACGGCGTGTTGCTGAATGTTGGTTTCTGACTTGCTGCCCTCAAACACCATGGTGCAAGCTACCATCTCACGTGGGTCAAATCCCTTGATCTGGAGGATGTACATGTGCTCCAGCGTGCGCTTGAGCCCAGCAAGGGTACCCGCAATGAACCCTGACGATTGAGCTGGCTTGAGTGCCTGACTCATACGAAATTGTTCGTTGTCCACCAGGCGAACGCTGGCAGGCTGACAGTTGGATTGTCGAAGCTCGTACATGAACTGTACTCCATTTTCCCATGTGGGAAACAGGACAGCAGCGTATTCTGTGGCTTCTGGAAGAGGACAAAGTTTAACAACGGCAGATACAACAATCCCCAGAGAGCCTTCTGAGCCAAACGTGTATCGTAGAGGGTTGCTCCCAGTAGACTCTCGAGGATGAATGCTGCTGCTGCCTTTGGTCATAACACCTCCTGTGGGCATAACAACCCGCATGTCAAGTATGACATCTTCAATATTTCCATATCGGTTCTTCTTCATGCCACTAGCATTCGTTGCAATCCAGCCGCCCAGTGTCGAAAACTCGCAGCTATCCGGTTCATGACCCATGGTGAATCCTCTCTCTGCCAGTGCTTCCATAATGTTGCTTCCAACTGCCCCTGCTTCGATCTGAGCGAGACGGTTCACAGGGTCAATCCAAATAATCTTATCCATTCGTCGCGTATCAACGGAGACAATCATGCGATTCTCTCCATTCTGGTTGGATGGGCATCTCAACGCGGCGCTAACATTCGTTCCGCCTCCATATGGGATAAGGCAGACTCCTTTCTGTCGAGCTGCTTCGATGATCCCAATCACTTGAGATTCAGTCTCTGGATAGACAACAAGGTCAGGTACCCGAGCAAGCCCAGACCCATACTTGATGGCATACATCTCTTCTTGAGTGTGGCCATGCCCATGTCTCCTCCGGTTTTTGGCGTCGCTGCTGATTTGGTCGTTTCGAAGAAGTACCACTTGGCGAAGGGAATCAAGGAACTCGCCATTGATATGTTGAGGCTCTGGGATGGAGATTTCCAAAGTCTGAAGCATTGGCTGCCTTGGTACTTCGACACCAAGGACATCGCTAGCCCAAGGTAAAAGCGATGGTAGCTTAAAACCGCTAAGAAGATATCGAGAGCCCGTCACCTCCACCGTACCATCGGGGTTGGCACGATATGAAGTGTCTTTGAATCCCCAGACATCATCACTCTCCCTATCACTTTCACTCTCCTTCTTGGTGCTCTGATTGACATAGATGCGTGTGTCATGCTGGACTTCGCCCTGATCCTCTTTGTCTTTCAGAGATCTGAGTGAGGATAAACGGGCCAAGGTGTTTGCGTGATGTTTATTGAGCCGCAGAACGGTGCCTGAAGTGAACTGATACCACAGAAACTGAAAATATCCTTGCCATTGCTTCATTGTGAGATAAGATCAAAGAGCGACTTGGTGTGATTGTCTGGACTCAGCAAAACTGCAGTGAATCAATACCAAAATCAAGGCCCTGAATAAGACTATCGATTTTCAGTCTAGTCAAATTCTTGACGAAAATGACTCCGGCTTTTAGTTCACCAGTCCCGCAAGCCCAAAGTTCGAGAGTATAAGGGTGCAAAGGGTGTAAAAGGTGTGACAACAAGCACCTTGTAAGCTCTGGATACAAAAGGTCTTGCGCTAGCATTTGCCGGAAATTTACATGGAATAGTTAATCTAGACCCCTAGTGCTGATTTGCACCAAGCAGGGTACCTGGGCAAAACTATGAGATACATGTCCTGGAACAGAAGCAAGTAACTCGAGGTACTCGGCGCCTAGAACTGGTTATCAGCTCTCTACAATTAATATCGTAAGGATTGCCACCCACTTTGCTAGTTCCAAGCTGACTAGCATGTGATGAAAGCATGTCAGATTTCATAGCTGTAGAAATCCAATAGCGGCGAAACCCTGGCGCCTGCATATGCACCCCCTCAGGTAAATACAACCTAGATAATCAATGGGGGCGAAATTAGAAAATGGCAGGGGACAACTATTTCAATTTAGCCATTGCTACTGGTGTTTAGTTGTCAATTGTGCTTTGTAGTCAGACAACTAAGCACTCATGAGTCAGGCGGTGAGTTGTCAACTTGCGCAGATGAGATAGGCGCAACAATGTGCTCAGCTCTCGTAGGTCACGATAACCCTGCATTACAATTTGGCATTGCGGTTGCCGACCGTACTTCATAGAAGTCCTAGACCACAGGTTGGCTATTCATGAACCATGGACGCCCTAGCTGAAACAAAATGATTTATTAGTATATATTCAAAGGTCTTCACCGGAAATCGAAAACTATTACTGATGCCCCAAGGCTGGTAGTCGCCTGTATCATGCACCACCCCATTTACTCGGATATCTTGAGGTTTTGCACGAATGAGTCTATTTTAGCGAAATTAGCACCTAAAGGAGAGCGTGATTGATTTCAAAATCCGTTAAGTTCTCTGAAGCAAAAAATACAAATGCACACCAAGCAAGCTGTCTTCTCACTCGAGCCATCATATCATCATTCAAGAAGGCTAGGCCGTGTATCATTGGACACTTTGATAAATAGATTTCAGATATACGTTACCATAATGTAATCCAGATAATTTCTCAACAAGCTTTCACATTTCCTTTGGAAGCAATGTTGGAGTCTTCGGCTTTGTCGCGATTTGCTTACCAGATCGATTTTGCACGGAATTCTGCCATTTCATATAACATGTGTCTACAGTGGCAAAAGATCTTTTCAATCGGCAAATAGAGTTGGATAGCTCAGATCCCAAGGTCTACTGTCACCCAAATAGCAAGCTAAATGCTATTCTTAAGAGAGTTGAACTCATGCTCTTGGAGATACCTAGCAATCATATACTCATGTACAAAGAGCAACTATTCGGTTCAAAGTAGAGTATCACGCTCAGTAATCGGGACTAGTACATTGCTGTTAGCCAAAAGATTAACCCGGTTCATCTCTTCACATCGCAACAGTAGCTCGCGGTTTTGCCCTGCTTTTACATGGCAATACAAAATTGATGACCAATTTGTATGCCAATATCAACGTTGCTTCAATCTGTAAAATCTGATCTACATCAACGTGGAACTAGTGGCTTACAGTTCCAAAATGGATATAGCATGTTCTATGTAAACAGGTAGAATTAACAAACGCCAGAATATCCCGGCGGATGAGAGCGGAATCCGAATGAGGATGGAACACAAATATTATGACAATGCCCACCCTCTCCAACCAGGTTCACCGCATCTTCCTGTTCTTAACGAAGCATTACAAACTGTATGTTTACATAAATGTGAGACACGTCGTCTTTCACTGCCAGCTCAGAGAAAACTGTTGAGTGCTCTCTTCGTAGCACTGCAATATTCGCGGTTACCAACATTATGGCTCGTCACACAGGGAAATCCAAGGACTACAGATGAGGCATACTTTGACGCCAACTTTTAATACCTTTGTAACACTCACAGGTTCTCAAGGCATAGAACAGACACTTAAGTTGACAAGAACAATAGTATTGGCGTTGATATAGTGTGAGAGATTACGAGAACTAAAATCTCCATATGCGTATAACTTCAACGATCAATAGTCAATCAAACGCCTAATATTGGCGAATATGTTGGAATATCATCTTATGGCTTCATATCCGCGATAATTTGAGCTCCCCAGGGCATTGGCATTGGAGGCGGGGAGTATAAAAATATCTAGATATTCAGATCAATGATAAAATACGGACCGCAAAATTTGATTGGGTCACGGGCGAGCTTGAACCCATGTCAAATACTTTTTTTTATAAAATATGTAGATGCATAGGCGAACGGGCTTCAATTCGAGCGTGTGATCCCTTGCAGCCTTGTTAAGGATATTAATGGTTTAGTACCAAAAGAAACTGCAATCCAAGAAATATTCGTCATACATGTATCTTTTTTATAGTGTAGGTACGCACCTTCCTTATGTACATGCAATGATCAAGGTTTGGAATTACGTGTAGAATGTCGACCAACAACATGGAAAGTCACGCCAATTCTTCATATTCCGTCACTTTCATATGTATCTCGCGCCGCAGCGTGAACGAGTCATCTTTTTATCAAACGTCGAACTCCTTACACCTTGACAAGAGAAAATGGCACGCCATGGGCGAGGTCGAGTTCGGGGTCGAGGTCGAGGTCGAGGTGGTTCAGATCGGGTCCATCCATATCCAAGTCAACAGCCCAAGGAAGAGCAAGAGCAGCAATCATCTTCTCGTGCCTCTTGGAAAATTCTGCCACAAGAACTGAGATATTCAATTTTCGAACATCTGGAGGACTCAATACAGAGCGGGAAAGCAAGAGCCTCGGTATACGCTATCGTCTGCAAAGAGTGGTATGACTATTTCGAGCCATACATCTTCCGGCGTCTGACGCTGTCTATAAAGCGTCTCAGCGAGTTAGAGGCCAACATTACAGGGTCCCGATGCCACTTCGTCCAATACATATGGCTCCGGTTTGAGAGATCAGTCCAGCCTAATGCAACACGCGTCAAATTCCGTCATGATTTGGATGCATTGCGCTTTAATGCGACGATATTCCACCTCTTTCAGATCTTGTCAGAATGGCCAGAGAGAATTTTAGGCCAACCGGGCATTGCCCTAGAGTTGACAGCATTTTCGGCTACGGACCCCAACCGTTCCATGAAAGATACTGTTCCAGACGAACTTGAAGGTGTAGATCTTAGGGTGGACAGTGAGCCCTTGAACGACATCTATGAAAAGGAGCCCTACGCCAGACGCGCATTAACAGAGCGTGAGAGAAACCGGCAATTCGAAGTACACCCCTTCAGCGTCCCTCGAAAACATCCCAGTCTAACAACGTTGCGACTTCCCGTGGTAAAATTGATAACAGATCTCACTATTCGCCGGCAGATGCACATCAGTTTCTTTACACATTATGTCAACTGCATGATGGACTCACTCCCCAACCTTGAGTTCGTAACTTACGAGCCTCTTGTTCCCAGCCTCTTCACGGCGTTGAGGGGCGAAAATCAAGAGGCTGTAAAAAATATCATAACCAAGATGCCCTCATCCATCAGAAGACTGCAGGTGTTTGAGGATAAACCTGAACTTTACGGCGATGGGATACCGCCTGGATTCATATACGTGAGTGACAGAGACGGCTCACTGGGTCGGCTAGCGGCGGAAGTTAGCCAAGACAAAGAACCGGAAGTGATCTCGATGTCCTTCATCATCGACGCCGTTAGTTTCTTCTCCGACTTCCAAACGCCACAGATCAGCCGGCCTCATAGGAAGCTGGGATGGCTCAATCTCACCTCGATAGTCTTGACATCCGCCCTTATATCGCCGTGGAGATCAGCCGAACTCCCTCCTCTGTTGATATCAGCTGCCCGAGCTGCGTGTCATATGCCCAAATTGGAAATCATGGAACTATATAATTTTAAATGGAATTACGCAGGTATCTTCACCTACATTCACGATAGCACTGGCAGCATCTTGCGTTGGGACAGCACCTGGGAGTGGGAATTCCCACCCGAAGTCATATATGTATGGAAGAGCGTTGCAGATGTCCACGGCACACAAGTGTTTAAACATGAGGAGAACCTGATCAAGTCACCAGGTGAAAACGAGGGAGGATGGAATGGAGATACTATATCGTTGCTTCGAACAAAGACAACTGTAGTTCATCCTATAACATACGGCAACATGATGGATGGGCATAATTATGTGTAACAGGGAATCCGCTACTTTTACCAAGTTTTCTACTTTCTCAAATATAATTATTCTGTTTGTTACTATCTTGCCCACAACATGACTAAAACAATGCGATATCGCTATGCCAACCCTCAACATATACACGCTGTAAGACGCCGAAAGCCGAGACATGTCCGCAAACAGTCACAATACGGCTCTGAAACCCACACAGCGTCAACATTACGTTCCACAACACGAATCCGGCGACATGGAACGCGGTTCAGTTTTTTACGAGTTTCACAATTCCTGGCCCTTTAATGGGAAAGGGAGGAAAGGAGGAAAGGAGGGTAGAAAGCAGCAAGATACCCTAGAGCTGCCTGAGCTGTCCGTTCATCCGGGCCTTTTTATCCATTTGCCCGGGATTTCTGAAAATGAGAGTACGAGTAGGTAAGAATGTACAAAGTACACGTAATGCAGAGAGCATGTAAGATGCTCGACGCCCGACATGAAACCAAGTTCATGATAAAAAGAAAACAAGGCGTACAACTTCTAAAATCATCAAAATGTCCGTCCCAAAATCTCATCAGTCCGAAAAAACTCTATCACAATAGCTTTCGCCTTGTCCGTTTATCGCTGATTTCCCAGAGGTTATGTCAAGACTCGTTCTAATCGTCAAACCCTGTCGCGTGAATCCCTCGTGGCAGACGTGGCCGCCATCATGTCCAAGTGATTATCCAAGCCCAGTTCCATCAACTGCATTATTGGGCCCAGTATAAATCCCAGACAGCCCATATAAAGAACATTCCCATCTTAGTAGATGCTGGAGAGGCGGCCAGTCCCCATGATGATAGAGGCTTGCGGCACCAGATACATGGCAGAGCAAAGAGCGTACATGCAGCTAAACAATGCTCGCGTGATATCAAAGAAGAAGAAAAATAAACTCCGAACCCTGGATGAAACAAAAAAAAAAATTGAAAATGAAATGAGACAAGGAAGTGAGACACTACGATCTAGCATCTATCATCGCTCATCTTTCTCGAAACAAGGGCTGACGCTGATGAAAGGTGGTACATGGCCTAGGCGGACAAAAACTCCAAAGAATTTGCCCTGCCAAGCGTACAAATGAAGGGGCACGTTGCCTTGAAACTTTCAGTTTCCTGTGTGTCATGGCAAACATGGTTTTCTCAGTGTTTCACCAGTGTCATCTGTGCGATGCGACAGGCAGACGGGGCGAGACCATTTCCAGGTCTGGCTTCCCATTCTTGTCCACATGCCGGTCCTTGGGGGGCGCGCTCCCGTACAGATGATGCAGCTTGATGTAGTCGTAGACGGATCTCGGCAAATCCTGTGCGACCTCGCCGTTCCGGATCTGGGCTCGAGCCTTGGTCGACGAGACGTCGTTTTGAAAGGACGGGACGACCATGATGTTGCCGTGATACTTCTTCAAGGGCTGGATGGCGTCCTGGGTCGCACACAGAGCAGGCCGCTCGACGATGAAGGCGCCATAGTAGCCCAGGAGCACGTCAATATCGGCCGGCGCCCACACCTTGGGATCGCTCATGGTGAGGGCCAAGTCGGCCCCGATAAGCAGCATGACCCTTGCTCTTACAAATGTGCCGTCCAGGGTCTGGATGCCGCCCAGGACGTCGTTGAGCTGCTCGTCCAGGCGCTTGAGGACATCGGCAGTGCGTGTGTAAACCGGGCGGCCAGCCTCGTCGCGGCGCAGAGTCTCCCAGTCGTCGATCATGGCGTTGCTGTTTGTCTGCTCAATGGCTAAACGGCACCTGCATTGCGACAAAAAAGAGCATTAGTAAGACTCGACCTCGGCCTTCTCTCGTCTTCTAAAAAGAGGGGTTGAGTTGGCCGGAGACTTACATGTTAATGCGATGGTGAGCAGGGACCAGAGAACTTTTGCCGTAGGTGTCGCTGCAAGGGCTCATGTAGCTGCCGACCAGCTCGAAGCCGGTGCGCTCCGCGTAACTCTCGGCGACGGAAAACATGGACATGTGCAAGGAAGTGGGCGGCGAAAAGCTGCCGCACGACACCAGAACCAGCGGCGTCTTGTTCGGGTGCGTCAGGCGGCGCTTCAGTCTGTTGTGGGGGAAAGAATAGCCGTGATACGGCTCTGACATGGGCTCGGGAGGGGGAGTCGGCGTGCCAGTCGGGAGATTCGTTGGTCGTGGAGGAGACGACGCAAAGACGTCTGCAGCGATGCCACCCATGGCTGCGGAATTCGGTGGATGGTTGTGGATTTTGTTATGAGTGTGAGTGTAGTTGCGGTTGTGGTTGTGGTTATGGTTATGGTTCTGAATTTGTTGGTTGACGAGAGAGACAGAAACAGAGCGAGGGGAAGAGACTGAGGTAGAGATAGAGGAAGAGGAAGAGGAAGAAGACGAGGGAGAAGCGAGAGCAAGGTCGGCCACAGCCGAAGAGGGAGACGACAGACGACGCTTATTATGTAGCAGCTCCATGTACTTGTAACTTGGCCGTCTCAGGAAGGCTCCGTGATGCCGGTTGTCGGCTCGTCAGCTTGCGGGCCGCAACGTCTCGGGTATACTCGAGATGGTAAGGACAAAAAGCACGAGGCACGAGCACCAAACAACAAGCATATGCCGGATTGTTGGTGATCACGAGGGATGCTTGCAATGTGTGGAGAGCAAACCCGTGCAGACGGGAGGGGCAGGGACTTTGCAAATCTAGATTTGCTCCGTGCTCGGGCGTTGAGTTTGTGAGCAGGCTAACGACTCTTTGCTAGTTCCGGCTTGTTCACGCCAATCCAATGGCGCAGACAAGAACCAAAAACCTTGGACTAAACGCAATCCGCGCCCGCCGGCCATTGGCTGGTTTCGAGATTAGAGTCAGAGTCATGGTTCACTCTTCGTAGATAGAGAGAGACACACAGCCCTAGGTCCGAGTGGGCCGGGTTACGCATTTCTGCCTATTCCGTGCGAGGGAGGGATCCGTAATCAATGAAAGTTCTTCAGCAATTTGGTGCCTTTTTTTTTTCCAAGGTTCTCTTCCTCCCCTCGCCAAGTTGGCTCCTCTAGTCTTAGCCGGGTCTTTGTCTTGTCCCCGTGGCTACGCCGGATTGTGCCATCCGCCTGTTGCGGAAAGAATTGCAAGGATTCTTGCGGGAATACCAAGAGTTCTCCGCTTCTTGTTCTCTGAGACACATTCGTAATTCCAAGGCGTGCGTGTGATTACTCGTATCTCCATGTGCATAAATGTTCGTAGTAGATTAGATTTGCAAGCAGCGTGGAATTCGCCGGCAAACGATGCCCCGTACTCGGTCGGCAAACCTCACCCGCGTCCCCGGAGCTTCGTTTGCCGGTATATTCTCTGATGATTCAGCGCCTGCACGGAATATGCCGTCAGCATGCAAATCTCGCCCGAGTCGCGGTTATGTGCATGTCTAGCCTTACCCGCCCGGTCCCACAGATGGGTTGCCTCCGTCACTGGCAGCTTTTGACGCAACTACCTGTGTGTGACGTGTGGTTTGGTAGGAGGATCAGGGCGTAGGTGGTTATCGTGGCTTATTAGCTCCGCCTCCACAGCATGGTGTTCGCCAAGACTCGAGGTCAGCATGCCCGATACAAAAGTCTATCGTTGACTTGTGGAGGCGAAGTCTTTTATCTACATAGCTTATGGCAGTAGCAAGATGGCAACGAGATGTTGATTCCATCTTCAGAGACTAGTTGTGGGACTGTAGGTTATTAAAATAGAATAAAGATCTTACTTGGTAACAGTTTTTCGATTCACCAAGTTGCGGAGATTAGATGGAGAGCTGCACTCGATCCTTGTACGGTCAGCGCATATCACGACAATAGAGAAACATTTACAAAATTAAAAGATATGGCCTGCTCCGTAACATGCATTCTGGATTTATATCAGTAGTGCAGAGTGCATAACATGCGGAGAGAAGCCGCTAACCGTTGCTCTATAACATCTTTGGGTAGCTATATCGGCACTTGAGGTAGATGTGGCAGTGGCGAACACTAGAACAGTTATTCAGATAGCTGGCTCTTCTTGTAAAATTTGCTATGTGTAATAACAAGTACCTTCCTAATGCATTGTAAGATCACATTTGTTGTAATAAGAATGACAGGAATCACACTCTAACTAGAAGATATAGAAAGGACGTGGCATGGTCCACTTCAACGAGGTTACAGCAGTAGAGACAGGAAAACTTTCTGATGCAAATACATTGTCATTATAGTAGCAGTTTACATGTTAATAGATACATGTAACCACATTGTAATAGTTTAAAACAAAAACGCAACCTCTCTCACGATATCCACCAAGGCCTGACTCCTCGCAATGGTATTATAATTACTCTCAAGAAGCAGCAAAATAGCCAGCGAAATCCGGTTCCAAGGGCGAGTATCAAGTAGAAAAGTAATACTTAGTCTCCCTGGAAATCTCCTCCAAAGATGCCGGGTGAATGACACTTTGGCCAATTCCAAGCAGACGAATCGCCGCTGCGTGGGACGTAACATCTTCGACCTTCACTGGTCGATAAGTGCCAATGTAGAGAAATCGGTTGCCCTGCAGCCTTGCGAGAGCTTTCCACGCCGTTGCGACGACTCCATCCTCTTGAGCTTCCAAATTCAGGTCCCATGTCCCGAGCCATGAGATTGTGATCAGGCTATCAGTGACACGGTGCCTAAACGCCGCCGCGTGATGCCTCATTCCGTACCAAATATCGAGGGTTTGAAGTTGAGGCATTCTTTGTGCCGCCATTCCTACTCTTTCCAGAAGGGTTACTAACTCATCACATTTCTCGGGCATGGCGAAAAGGCTGCACGTCAGTGAAAGCGTGGTGAGGCTGGGCCAGGTCCAACGAAAGTCGACGGCTTGGAAGAACGGCACTGCGTCAACGGAGTAACATCCAGTGAGTTGCTCGAATGAGATGCTCTGGCGAGCCATAGTGACGCTAGCAGCATGGCAGTCGGTCCCGATACGCCCAAGCTCGTTTGAAGGGCCGTCTCTGTGGCAAACTCGAATGGCTTCTTCGTTGAAGTCTTCGAACCAATTGAATGTCCTCAACGTCTTTGGGAGAAACTCGGGAATTTTCCCAGAGTTTGAGTCAACGAAGCCTGGAAGTGGTCGCCAAGGTTCATAAATGAAATGGCGAAGGTTGGGTAGCCGTTCCAGGATCTGTCGAATCGCAGCAACCGTGATAAATCGTCGCGTCGTCCGACGAATGATCAAGTTTGTGACCACGTGGGCGTCTGAGATCCCCAAGGGCATTAGGGGTAGAGAGAGGCCCAAAACACGCCTTGTGTCATAGAAATCGTGTGCATCATGGCTCTGTATCAGTTGACCGTCTTTCCAACCGTGAGCAAGATCGTCAGTTAGCAGCCCTTTACTGTACACCATGTCTTGCATCTCGACCAAGTCTGAGCTGAGATATTCGTTTCCTTTAACGGCATGTGTCACATCGCATGATGAATAGGCGCTGATTTCCAAGGCTAGGTCGTTTCCCGGACTTGTGCCCCATGAGTTGAAGATGCCAAAAAGACCGGAAATGGATTCTGAAAAAACCAGCAAGTCTGAAAATGTCACTTTCAGACTGAGAGAGTCTGGGCATTTTGAGCAATAATAATCCCCGAGGAGGATGCGAAACCATATATAACGGACCAACCGTCTCTGGCGAGGGACCAGCTTGTTGAAGTTGGCTAGACAATCTTGTGTCAATACCAAATGGGCATATAGCCGATTTTCAAAGAAAAGTTGCCATTCGCGCGAGACGGAGGCATAGAGGCCGAGCTCAGATCGCCTATTTTGCGAGGGAAATTTGGTGGGATTGGGGGGGACAGAGGTATCTAGGTAGGCCAAGATCCTGTGTCTCACCTGAGGAGGTAAATCGGACAACTGAGCCATTTTGCCTTGATGTATTTAGAATACCGCAACTGAATATATGTAGTGTAGTTGAAGAAATTTGAAGATGTCAAGGTGAGGAAGATGAGGAAGAAATTTTTTTTTTTTTTTTTTTTAGCACGGGGTATGCGTCCTTTATATATTGCCTACAGATCCGATTCGAATCAAGCAGAGAAGGCGTTGGACAAGCTTTTACGAAAGATAGGGTGGGAGATTCCGAGAAAAGCCATCACAGTTCGAAGCTTCATGAAGCGTGTTTTATACTTTGGTATCGGCATCATAGTCCAGGCAAAGCATAGTAGTCTGTAGATAACCCAGCTAGAAAAATCCGACGGAGAACAAATCATATCACTCCGATAGTACAACTGAACAATCCACTGTATCCTAGATATAATAAGAGCAGGCAACTGTTCATCTAGGTGCCCACACACTATTTGGTTGAAGGCATCTGCTGATGCCGATACTTATGCTGCCTCTTGCCCACCCTGCAGCAAATCGTACCTGGTGTAACTTTTTGTTGCCCAAAAGATTCTCTACTATTTTGACGCCAGCCTTTAATTGAAAGGCAATTTCCAAATACCGAGTGCGTTATCTAGAACTTCCAAGTCGCACGGGTAATAGGAATGTCCAGTCAAGGCGTAGACTTTGTTATGGGAGATTCCGAGTCGGTCGATTAACCAGGTACATGGCATCCTCTAGGTACCTGATCTTCAGCTATGGTGACATGATGATATGTCTCAGTCTAGGCATATTCGGTTATTTATTGGCCAAAGGATCACACTGACTACTTGGTAATTGATCCATTCATGCCTGTTCGGTATATCTACCAAGTGGTGGGTGTAAGTCGAGTTCATCACTCTGCCGTATGTTGTCACTCGCATGCCAATTGCAATTACAATGCCAGATGCTCCAATTGCATTCATACTGTCTTAGCACTACAATCTTTCTGCAGTTTTTCCTTCTACTATTAATACAAGGCCAATTTTCGGTCATTTAATTTAATTGTTATTCACCCACCGTCCGTCTATTGATTCTAAATCGACAACCCGATGACAACAAGCTTTATTCCGCGAGCAGCTAATAGAAAATTCCATCAGACCCGTTAATGGAGTTATGGGGGCTTCTAGGCGCTATTGTCCACTAATTCCAGCGACTACGCTCCGCCAACCCGCCGTGCCGCTTATCCTAGTCGGGAACCACTTTCATCATCCGTCAGCCGCGCTAGTCCCCCTACGGGATCGCCCATTGCGTACCTCCAAACTCCGTAATGATCGAATTGCATGCAGCTCCAGCGCATTTCAACAAACAACGATTCTGGCCCTGCAGCCCCTGAATCTGTCGCCGCGATATTTGCCATTTGTTTATTTTCGACGGACTTTTTTTTTCCTGCTGGATTTCTCAGCTGCTCCGACTAGGCAGACACAGAGCGGAAATTGTCATTTTGTTTTGCTTTGCTGCGCTTTTGCTTTTATTAATCGCTGCTGCCCGGGCGAAAATGGTGGCCTGGCAAGACGCCGCCTTACAATGACCATGGCCAAGAAGAACCACGGCGAGATCAGCTTGCACGACGAAGACCGCGGTCTGTTATCTCAAGAGCCAGAGATAGAGCGCAATGGCAATGGCGGCGACCTCGGCATCATCACCAGCGTCCTCAAGTCGTCGCGCCCCGATTTCGAGCCCGAAGTCAAGACGCCGCGGACCCCCGGCAGAGTCCAGTTCGACCTGACGCCGCGCATCCTCAACTTCAGCGACGCTCCCAACGGCCGGCCCTCGACCTCGTCATCCTTTTCGTCGGCCGATCGATTCGACTTTGACGACTCCGGCTCCGGCCACGACTCGCACCGCGTGCCGCTGCTGACAGACCTCGAGGCGCCGAGTATAACCGTGGCCCGAGAGTGGGATGATGCTGGCGAGGGCGACGAGGAGAACGCGGCCGAGGCCGAGCTGCGGCGGCCCAAGTCTGGGCTCAAGTCCGCCTTTATGAACATGGCCAATTCCATCATCGGCGCCGGCATCATCGGCCAGCCATATGCAATGCGGCAAGCGGGCCTGCTGGCGGGCACGCTGCTCCTCATTGCTCTAACGATTGTGGTGGACTGGACCATCTGCCTCATCGTCATCAACAGCAAGCTGAGCGGCACCAGCAGCTTCCAGGGCACGGTGCAGCACTGCTTTGGGCGGCCGGGACTCATTGCCATCAGCGTTGCGCAATGGGTGTTTGCCTTTGGCGGCATGGTGGCGTTTGGAGTCATTGTCGGCGACACGATTCCACACGTGTTGACAGCCATCTGGCCCGACCTGGCGAATGTGCCGGTGCTGGGGCTGTTGACGGATAGAAGAGTTTCCATTGCCGTGTTTTGCATGGGGATAAGCTATCCTCTGACACTATACAGGGACATTGCAAAGGTGAGGGTTGCCGGCTTTAAAAGTTGCGAGACGAAGGACACTTTGCTAATGGTACTTTATAATACAGCTGGCCAAGGCGAGCACATTGGCCCTCATCGGCATGCTGGTCATTGTCGTTACGGTGCTGGTTCAAGGCGTGCTCGTTCCGTCGGCGGATCGAGGCTCTTTTGGCATGCCGCTGTTAACTGTCAACAGCGGTATATTCCAAGCCATTGGCGTTATATCATTTGGTATAGACACCTCGATTCCAACAGGAGACTACATACATACATGGTACATGGCTAACGTACAAACACGCAGCATTCGTCTGTCACCACAACTCCCTCCTCATCTACGGCTCCCTCAAGACCCCCACGATCGACAACTTCTCCCGCGTCACACACTATTCCACCGGCGTTTCCATGTTCGCCTGCCTGATCATGGCCCTCGGCGGCTTTCTCACCTTTGGCGACAAGACGATGGGCAATGTGCTCAACAATTTTTCGTCAGACAACTCCATGGTCAATGTCGCGCGGCTGTGCTTTGGCCTCAACATGCTGACGACTCTGCCTCTGGAGGCGTTTGTCTGCCGCGAGGTCATGATTACCTACTTTTACCCCGACGAGCCGTTTGATATCCGGCGGCACCTAATCATCAGCACGGCACTGGTTGCAGGTGCTACAACCCTGAGCATGTTGACGTGCGACCTGGGCATCGTCTTTGAGCTCGTGGGCGCAACCAGCGCCGTGGCCATGGCGTACATTCTGCCGCCCATGTGCTACATCAAGCTGACGACGCGGAGCTGGCGCACATATGTGGCGGCGGCAGTGGTGGTGTTTGGAGTTGTTGTCATGATCATTAGTGTGATTCAAGCGATAGATAAATTGATACATGGTAAGTCTGTTCTCTTTCTCTCTCAAGACGCATTCCTTTATTTAGGTAGCTAACACGACATTGTGTCAACAGGTTCAGATACCGCAGCGAAATGCACGTAGAACAAGGCCGACGCCGACGAATCGATTTTAGAAAATTTAATTGTATGACTATATATAGAGAGCATGGAACGGATATGCATATTGCCCTTTGATGGAGAGGGAGAAGGGCTGGACGGGACTGTACAATAAGGAGAGCTATGAACACGGGATGCTGCGTTTATGCGGTTATGCTTTTGGACTATACAGCAGCGTTGTCCATCATACAGAGGCAGATATACAGAGTATCTTGTCAGAAGAATACAATACATGTCAAATGAGTTTTTATACTTGTATAACTGCGGCACGACTAGATGCTGTCAGCATGCTATACGCAGAATCGCAACGAACCTCATCATCTCCCGGGTAGCTACTCTAAAGCACTCGGCCTGACTTAAGTTGTCACTCGCTATCTCTGTTCAAGGTTCTTTGCACCAGCCTCACTCTACTCAAAACACACAACAGCCTCATTTCGCCTCACTTCATGACCCTTCCCCCCTCCTCCCTGTGCACCATCCCGCGTGAGCCTCTCCTTTCCCCAAAACAGCTCGTCACGAGTCCCCCAGGACACATGATCATCATTTCAAACAAGGATCCTTTCAGCCACTGAAATCTGACCGACAGTTTACCAGTAAGAGAGATACGATATTACACGGCAGTTCATACTCGCAGTGATAACGACAAAAGCAATCAACACTATTGTAGATACTGGATGTCTGCCTATTTCTCCAAGACGCTCCATACATCACAACACTGCGCCTTCACAGCAACCATCAAACCCCAACAGCCAATAGCCTCTCGCTCATTACTCAAGAGAACCAACAGTCCCCGATAAATCCATCTAGATTAGCCGCCCACCCTCTTCATGCAAAAATTCCCCGCTGCACTAAAACCGCAAACCGGCCGCCAATCCACTGACAGCCTTTGCTCACGATAGCAAAAGCTTCCCACCCCTCTCTTTTCCCTTCGTCTCACACCGTTGAGATACTGAAGAATTCTCCCTTAATTATCTTGAGTAAAGACAGAGCAAGATAGAAGGCTGCCCTACTGCAAATAAAAGCTGGTTTATACATTGTAGAGATGTCGGTAGTTGTAGTTTCCCTCAAACTAGACAACCTCCTCCAATCGTGCTAACGCACCCAAAAACTAATGGTGTCAACCTCCATACCCATCCCAGAACCCCAAAAACCAATAAGATACTCGTCCACTCAGCCTGCCAAAAAGCTTAGCAGCAATACCAACCGGGCAAAAATAGTAGCTGCCCCTTGGCCTAAGGAACCGACACATGCCCGGCGTCCCATCCCATGCCATGTCATGCTCTCTCTGATCCAGTAAAAATATAAAAGGGTCCAGACTGGACTGACCCCGCCCCAGCTTTTGAAGTCCCTGAATCTCTTTTTCTCCAACAACAATAAGACACAGCTCGTTTCTACTTATAACTCTATTTCAAATTATATCTGATCTATCAAGCTAAAAAAAACATCATCATGGAACTCGTCAACTACAACCACAAGACCTGCCCCAAGTGCTCTGCCACTCTCACCTCCGAGTCCAAGACTTGCTCGAGCTGCGGTGCTGTGAGTTTTCATCTTTCTCTTCTCTTACCTTTCTCTCCATTTCCTTCTCCTTCTTCTTATTGTAACCCTAAATATTCTTTATGACATCCAACTGACCACCTTGAATGATAGACTTGCCCCGTCTAAGCTACCTGAGCTCCACCCGCCATCAACCTCAATCATCGCACCAACATGACGAGACTATACTGAGGCGTGGGAGACTAGATGGACGCACGGATGAGTGAATGAATGAATAGATGAAGGAATGATATATCTCAGCAGTGAGACAAGGCGTTGATGGAGAAGAGAAGCGATCATGTATGTCTTTAATATTCTAAGCTACATGCCCACTACAGGCAGCTAGGATAGTTCCTCGTAATGGAAGGAATCTAGAATGGCAATGGCAATGGCAATGGCAATAGCATGGCATGACATGTGCTACAACTTCACGGATCCATTTGATATCCATGCAGTAACAGGGCTACGATCCCCACAGCACGACATGTTTCAAGGGGGTTCACTGCCTCGAGATTCACGATAGAGTTTACCCGCAATCTAACATGTTGAGTGTGTAAAGACAAAGCGATATTACAACCAAAGCCAAGTTAAAAAAAAAAAAAAAGCCAGGACAATACAAGACAAAAAACACACACTGCACAGATCCTCGAACCATTGTGGACTGAAACAATTTGAAAAAGAAAAAAAAAACCGAAACAAATGTATGATAACCTGTTGTAGAGACCGCTCGCGAGAGTCCCGCCAACTTCCAAAGTGCGACAAATCCACAGCTACCTACTTACACACCCATCTCTCTCTCCCCTCATAGCTAGACAAACTGCAAGCCCTCTATTCCATCTGTACGCTCCCGAATCAACCATCGACCGCTCGTAGCTCAGAAAAAAAGAAAGCCAGCTCCAACATTAGGCCCGTCGACCCCGTTTCGCACCACTGGGAAGATACAGTAAAGCAAGACCGGCTTGCCCGCCGGCATTATGACAGAGGCATATGGGGGAAAACATCTGGTTTACCTTCTTTCGCAATCATCTCTCTTTCCCTAGAGAATCCTTACTCCATGACGGTGATGGGACTGTAGAACCATGCACGCAACCAAGTAACCCTTTCTCGCCGTGTCCGCAAAGTGAAGACGCAAGACACGCAAAACGAGACAATCAAATTCCAAATCCCCGAGAAGAAAAACTATGCCCGCAGACAACCGGCAAACCACGGTGGCCGACACCCATCCTTCCTCACACAACCAGCCGCGTATTGTTTGTATGAGTTGGCTTGTGAAGTACGGAAGAAACGCATCGGATTACAAAAGGGGGGAATCGAGCCGCGAATGGAAACGGGTGTACTCGGGATAGACGGGTATAAGGATAAAACACGTTTACAGAACAAGGCACTTCTTGTGGCTGCTCTTGCGGGTGGAGCGAGACATGAGAGCAGCGCGAGTGGCGTGCTCAAAGACCTCGCGAACACCGCTGCCGGTTCGAGCAGAGCACTCCAAGTACTTGTAAGCACCGATCTTCTTGGCAACAGCCTCAGCCTGTATAGATGGGAGTGTCAGTTTCGTCAGAGCAAATCAAGTGTCCAGGCAGAGTGCACTCACGTCCGAAGAGGAAACCGGCTTCTGGTTGGTTGCCCTCAAGGCCTCGATGGTGTTGGGGTCGTCTCGCAGATCGGCCTTGCAGCCGACCAGGATGATGGGAAGGCCTGAGCAGAAGTGCACGACCTCAGAAATCCACTATCAAGAGCAATACGCGTTAGATGTTTTTGTTTCCTTATCTAGATGGGCACATGCAGGGGGGTGCAAATGCAAGGGTGACATACCTTCTCAAGAACGTTGTCCAGAGAGTCAGGAGAATCAATGGCGAAGCAGATCAGGATGACGTGAGAGTCGGGGTAGGAGAGAGGTCGGAGACGGTCATAATCTTCCTGGCCAGCCGTATCCCAAAGGGCCAGCTCGACGTGCTTGTTGTCAACCTGGACGTCGGCGACGTAGTTCTCGAAAACGGTGGGGACGTAGACCTAGAATGATATAACATGTCAGCACAGTGTTGTTTATTAAGCAGCACGTAAAAGGTGCCGACGGCCTTTTGCCATTTTTCTGTGCGAGATGGATCGATTATGATGGTGGGTTAGATGATGAGGAGCAGTTTGATGGAGATGCTGATGGGCTATAGGCTGAAATGAAGCCATAGCCCCCCGGCCCAGATTTGACACGTCAGGGATTTCTCGCCGCGCTCTGGGGCCGATGCCAACGTCACGCATCACCCAATCTTTGTCCTGCAGTGCATCACCGTCAAGAGAAAAACGAATGATGGCGCTCGCAAGGCATCGAGTCCGCCATCAAACCCTCAATGGTGGTGTTGTTGTGGTCTCTTGGGCGGGAAAATAAAAACGGCGGCGGCTAATGAAAACGCGGCATAGGGCAAAATAGGGGATGGCAGATGCTGCGCTCAATGCGTACCTCAGGGAAAGCGCCCTTGGAGAAGACACTGCAAAACGGCGCGGTTAGCTCGACTCGTTGCTCTGGCGGGCTCCAGATGGCGATGCGTTGCTTCGGTGTTGAGGCCACGGCTGCCTTGGAGCGTGCCGCCGAAAATGAAAATGGGCGTTGGAGCAACTCACATCAACAAACAGGTTTTACCGCAGGCACCGTCGCCGACGATGACGAGCTTTCGGCGGATCTCAGCCATGGTGTCTGTGTAGTGTTGCGGAGTGGAAGATGAGAAGTCGGCTGGAAAGGATGAAGGCAGAGCGTCTCAGGCGGTTTTGGCGATGGCGGTTGGGATGGAATGAAAGGAAGAAAGACGGACGTCAGAAGGGGGATTGTGACGGAAGAGAGCTGGTCTGGGTCTGTCTGGGTTTGGCCTGCTGGGGCTTTTGGCTTTTGCAGACGCAAAGTACTGGGTACTTGGTGCTAGCAGTGCTTAGTACAGGTGACTGGGTGGGGAGAGGGGGAAGAATAAGAGAGCAGCGAGAGCAGCCTGGCTTTTTGTTTCGGGGCGAGTGACTGCGAGGACTTTGGGACTTTGGGGGGGTCCAAGCTGAAGGGGAGCAGGAAAAAGATTAGGACTGTCAGGTAGCAGCAATGTACCCACCGGTGCAGTTTAGGTGAAGGGGAACATGGCGACGATCAGTCAGTCAATGGCCTTTTCTTGAGCTGCGTTGTCCTCCGTACCTTGGCTAGCGTGTCCTGAGGCAGCCAACAATTTCTGGGGACTCGCCAATGGCTTGATTGCTCTGTTCCATGTTCCAGGGCAGAAAGGAGGGGCGGCTCGAGGCCCGGGGGAGCAGCTCTGGGTGCTGTGAGCCCTCCAGCCACCGAGCTTTCAGAGGGAGATTGAGATTGAGCCAGCCCGAGTTCCAGGCATCCCCCAGCTGCGGTTTAGTGGCCTACCGTACCAGGCACTCGCACATGTAGGCGCAGGTCAAGTAGGTACATGTACATGCACGAGCACGGGTGTGCGCGTACTCGATACTCGGTACGGATTTGTTCAGCCTCTTTTTTCTTCTTCTTTTTTGCCTTGGCGGTCCAGCTTGAATCATCGGTATTAGCCGCTGATGCGTGTTCAAAAGCTACGGCTACAACTCGTACCTGACCGCTACTACATACAGTACGAGTACCAGCAAGAAAAAGCTGAACATCCATAGCAAACAGAATATCCCGGGGCTGGACGCGTTGCGTTGCCTGGAAGCGGCAGCGGGAGGTGGCTGAGACGCTGGGAGATAAGGCCAGATACATGCGGCCAAGTACAACCGCAGCGCTAGAGCCAGGTACACGCTACTCGGCGCTCCGTACTGCGCAGCGCCTGGAAGTACGTGATCCTTTATATTAAGAAACTCCACCGCTGAGTCAACTTACGTACCTCTACAACTTGGGTAGTAGGCAAAAGGCGCGGCCTATGTGCGAGTGACAAGTACAAGTACGCGGCGCCTCAGAAACATTAATAGCAGCGCGTTACGAAACGAGGTAGCGCTGTCTGCACAGGCGGCAGTGCAGAGTACGAGCGCTGAGAACCACGGTACGTACTGCAACGCGGTTGATGATGGAAGAGGCTGAGATGACGACCACTTTTAATTTGATCCCCAGATGATGCTCGGCTTGTGAATCATCTGGCGGTCTGTTTCGAGTGTGCAAAGGGCCAAGGTACATGTACATGATGTGCGTACATTGAGGCGGTTTGCCGTTCAATTCATTCGCTACTGAGGCTTAGGGAATAGGGATTCATCTCCCCCAGGACCTCATCCAGGACCTCATCCACCAAGGTCCAGACCAACTCAACTCAGCTCTGCCTCAGCGCCACGAGGCTGTCCACAAGCCGCAGCAGCGTGCAAATTTCACGACATGACCTTATCTCATTAGGTAGGGCCTGTCTAGACGGGAGCTCAGTAGCGGTAGCACCAAGTGCTAACCTTCAATTTGTATCCACCCGTCCAATTTGCTCTTGATTGGGATGACGATGCATGGCGTCTGGAGTCCCGACCTTAGACCTTAATATCAAGTCTGGTGCTCTGGTGCTCTGTATGATGTATCAGAATGGGCGCCAGTCCAGTACCGGTACTTCGTATTTGGTGCCACCAACCAGATGCGCGCTCTTTGTCTCTGCCAACAAAATCTCACCGCGGTGCTTGTCTGGTCTTGTCTGGTCTGGTCCAGTGTCTTGTTTTCCCCCAGGTCAGACCGCTTCCCGAAGCCTAGGCAGGGTGACACGGCTTGTGTGCCTCCTGACACGGCGAATCCTGGTGGCAAAGTCCTACGCATCTAGGACTTGCACGCCGGAAGCTGTCATAATTTAGCAGCAAATGCACATTCACGCAGCTGTGGGAGCTGCTGCATTAGTGAACCAAGCTGATGCACCTCAAATTAAGCAATCACATGATCGACGTGCTCACCAGACGACGCATTTCCTTGTTTGGCGGCTGCTTTACGGATACTGTAATACTGTTGACTGCATAGCGTTCTCGCCATCGCTCCCGAGGATGACTTGATGGTTCCGAGGCTTCCACGGAATCGACTCCTGGACATGTACGAGTACATTCACATTCTCGCCCATTGACCAGCGTGCGTGGGTGCCGCCAGCAGTGCATGCAGTCCCCTGTGTTTACATCAATGTCATTCGTGTCAAATGCTCGTATCAATCTCTGTGATGGTGCAAGCGCTGGGGCATTGCCGACTCTGCAGCAACAAGCTGTGTGAGCTAAGAGGTCCGGTAGGCAGTTCTGTGATGTGAGACCTCATTGCACGGAGCATTCGTACACTCCGTGCTCCGTCACAGCGTCGTGTCAACACCAGTTCCGGCTCCTAACCCTGGGATACCAGCAGCCTCTCCTATTTTCTATTTCATTGTTTATTTATTTTATTGCTTTTTCTTGTTCATTCTGGCTCTCCTTTATTTCACGACTCTCGTCGCTCCATAACTCCGTGGCGCCGCTTGTAACATCACAATGTTGTTTACCCATTGTTAGCGTGCTGCCAAGCGAAGTACCCCGTACTAAGCGTTTAGGCCAGCACTCGATCTAAACCTATTACAGCTCACACTGTGTCGTGCATGCTTAAAGTTCAGTATCATGAGCACGGATTTGCGGGTAAAAGTACAGTGTAAATACCCCTGTGTCGCACCCACAGAGCGCTGGGTCCTATCAGCTTATCAGTGCCGCACTGGTGTGTCCCGCGCTAGGCCAATTGCTGGGTCGAAGATTTTCCGAGCCATCTGGTCATCAGTCGATATCACCATCAATTACAAGCGGTGCGGGCAGCGTCCATTTGCGGTCAATGGGCTGCGGTTTGGAATCTTGGACATCCCTTTGAATCTCTTCCTCTTCACCCACCATGCAGAAGCTGGCGAAGCGAGCGGCGCAGGCCCAGCGCCAGGCGTCCCGGCGCACGAGACTACAAATGGAGCAGGAAAATATCGACGGCAAGCTTCGAAGTCGACTGGCGCTGCGATCAGCCGTGGAGGAAGTCCGACAGAACCTCAAGGACGCGAGACAGGCCCGTAAAGAGGATTGGGAACTGGGTCCCCTGGCCCCTAAGCGAGATCTGGGCTTCAATGACTACGGCGCCTTCAAGGAGAACGTGCGACAGGACTGGTCAAACTACGGCCTGCATCAGCCAAACCCAAAGGTTGTTGAGCAGCGTTGCGCTTGGGCTGGCGGCGTCAAGCAGCTGAACCTTGCGCCCGGAGATCGAGTGGTGATTCAGGATGGTCCGGACAAGGGAAAGATTGATCGCATTAGATCGGTTCAGCCCCAGGTTGGAACTGTGACCCTGGAGCACCGCCATCAGGTATGTTGTGCTTGGAGATTTTTCACGATATTTCGCGCAATACCCGTACTAATCATGGACTTGTGCACAGGCTGTTGTCCAAGGCATGTTTGGCAACCCCAGTCGACCGCAGCCAATGCCGATATCCATCGGATCCGTCCGCCTGGTCTATCCCATTACGAATCCCGAGACAGGAGTCACCCGAGACGTCGTCATCAACCAGCTTAAGGCTGTGCCCCCGAACATGCAATCCCGTAACATGTCTCTCGACCGATGGCAGTACGGAAAGAAGTGGGATCGCGTGGTCCCCGGACTCAATGTTGTGATCCCCTGGCCTCAAGTTGAAGTACCCGAGTTCGAAACCATGGCCGCAGACACCGTTCGAGAGCAAGTTGAAGACAGATCATTTTACTACGGCCTATTGTCACCACCGATGCCAGAGCAGGTTGTGGACGAGCTGAGAAACAAATTCTCCAAATTCAGAACAAGACACGAGGCATGGTATATCGAGAAGAAGGAAACGGAGGAGGCTTTGAAGAAGGGACGACGAGAGACTATCAAGGCCATGCATACGCCATTGGATGAGTTCCACGAGAAGAACCGGGAGGCCCGCGCTGAAGCTGGAGAACCAGAGCTTTCGGAGGAGATGCTAGCCAAGATTGGCGAGTTCATCGCAAAGAAGAAGTCGACGGCTCTAGAAAATGCTGGCGCGGCCGAGGTGGATGCAGCACCAGTTCCTCCACAAGACAACCCCAACGCGCCGTCACCGACTGCCAGTCCTTGAGATAGATGATGATGAATGGGAAGGCGAAAAAGGAGGGATGGACAAAATTCCATGCCAACGGGACGAGCACCAATTGGCATGGCATGTGTAATTATATATACTAGACCTTGTGTGTACAAGCTGTACAGTACATTATGACGGAGCAAAAATGAAGACATTGACCCATCAACTCACGTATCCATCCATGAACTAAATCAATGTCATCTCTATGTGTAAGAAGGACGGGAGACTATCGTCCAACTGCTAGTAGATAAGCATCAGAGCAATTGATAATTGCCCTCAATCTCTTGGCTCCACTCACCCTCTATCTGATCAACCCCTCCCCCGCCTAAAGCACTGAGGTGGCTATTCACTAAGGCGCAACGAACATGACGTTCTCTCAGCCTGTTATTTTATATCCGAGCCTCGTTTCTTTTCACTCCTTTTCTCATCTCCTTTCAGTTCTGTTCCAGTAAATCACGACAAGCTATAACATAGAACAGAAACGTCATCGCCCAACATGTCGCATTCTCACGACGGTGTCTCGCATTCTCACAGCGGGGTGTCGGCGCAAGAGCATGGCCACTCTCACGAGATTCTCGATGGTCCCGGCAGCTACATAGGCCGTGAGATGCCCATCGTTGAAGGCCGCACCTGGTCAGATCGCGCATTCACAATTGGAATCGGCGGGTAAGTCGCAGTCACTCCAGTCTCAGCTTCACGCCTTTTCAGCCTCAGTTCATGTAGATAACTAATCTGAGAGACGTCTATCTATAGCCCCGTTGGCTCAGGCAAGACAGCCCTGATGCTGGCGCTATGTCTCGCCCTCCGAGAGAAATACTCTCTCGCCGCCGTCACAAACGACATCTTCACCAGAGAAGATGCCGAATTCCTCACTCGCCACGCTGCTCTCCCCCCGCAGCGCATCCGTGCCATTGAAACCGGTGGCTGCCCTCACGCCGCCGTCCGCGAGGATATCTCTGCCAATCTTGCCGCCCTGGAGGATCTCCACGCAGAATTCGATTCGGATCTGTTGCTCATCGAGTCGGGAGGCGACAATTTGGCCGCCAACTACAGCCGCGAGCTTGCTGACTTTATCATCTATGTCATTGACGTGAGCGGCGGCGACAAGGTGCCTAGAAAAGGAGGCCCTGGTATCACGCAGAGTGATTTGTTGGTGGTGAACAAGACGGATTTGGCGGAGGCTGTGGGTGCGGACCTGGGTGTTATGGAGAGGGATGCGAGAAAGATGCGGGAGGGAGGACCTACGGTGTTCGCGCAGGTGAAGAAGGATGTTGGTGTGGATCACATTGTGAATCTCATTTTGAGCGCGTGGAAGGCGAGTGGTGCAGAGGAGGAGAGGAGGAGTCGTGGAGGGCCGAGGCCGACGGAGGGGATCGAGGGGTTGAAGAAGGAGGCGTAGGATACGTGATGATATCAAGCAGCAACAAAGAAATTGTCCAACTTTGCTCACGGATATTACAGTCGCAGTTGTTTGTGATTGTTGATCTTGACCATCACTGCTGGAACTGTTCGTATATCACTCTAACATTGTGCGCTTACGGGCAGCCGTTGCCAACCGGCGCGATCAATATCATTGCTCAATATTTGATTCTGCTCTAACCCTACCTCTTCCATCCGTCGAAGGGCAGATCACTTCACCGCCAAGGGCCTCTCTAACTCGAGATAAAAGAGCTGCCTCATTCTCTTCTTACACTCTCCTCAACCATTCTCCCCCACCTACACTACCCCCGAACACTCAACCAAAACACTCAAACAAACACTCAACCAAGGTATTCATCCATCTATAGCCAACTGAGACTCTTTATCAAGCTCATATGATCGTATCTAGGATCAGCGTCATTCCAGTCTCCCTATCTCGATACCTCCCATCTGCTACGCAAGATGCAGTGGAGCGTCCCTCAGCCGCGCGGCTGTCAGTTTTTCGACTTGCCTTTCGAGCTTAGGCTCATGATATGGAAGTTGGTCTTACGACCGCTAGACCATAACCGCCCTGGTGCTCACTTCTTTTCCCTTGTCAACAAAGTTGATGGCGTTGAGGCGAGAAGACTCAGTGCTCGATGTTCAATATATGCTGATAACAATCATTGTTCCGACCATCATCTTGCAGCGCCCAAGTTTGATTCCAACGATGGCGGCCATTCTTGGACGAAGAACAATCCATCTGCATACGCCTGGGATTTTGGCATGTGGACCGCATGCAGAGAGTCCAGGCAGGTTATTGAGGCACATTACAGGAAAGAAGACTGGACTACGAGAACCCGAAAGGGCCATTCCATATTCGCACCCATTACGTTCTCTTATAGCCAAAGCTGCATTTCACTCTATTCATCAGGTCAAAACGAGAACTGGCGCTTCCGTCTTCAACCAAAGCAAGACCTGGTGTGTCTCCAGGCATTTGACCCAAGCACCATCCACTGGCGGGAGAATAACAACAACAAGGACATTTGCGTTGCTAGGAATGATTACTGCCATTTAGTTTCTCCTGGATTATTTCGCTTTGGCCATGTGGCGATAGCGTATGACCCCAGCTGGAATGACTTCGATGACAGTTTCACTTTCTGGCATCTTCATGCAGAGCAAAGTGCTCGAGGTTTCTTCATACGCACTCTTGCCGCTATCGACGACCATGTTCGTTGCTTTGGAGGTAACGACAAACATAAGGTTCTTTGGCTTATTGATTACAATTTGAAGCGAGTTCGCTATTGTAACAAGAAAAGTAAAGAGAGAAAAGTCTTTTACGGCAATGGCCAGAATTTCATTGAGGTCGAATGGTGGTTATCTAGAAAAACCTTCTCGTCTGGCGGATACCCTTCGGCGTTCGACTTTCTGGATAAGCTCTACAGGCTACTCGAAGGCGACAGACCTTGCCACTATTTACATCACAGAGTTGGCGTAAACGGCTGTAATGTGTGTAGGGGAAACGACTATAATCCCAGATCTTACCTAATTCATCGTCAGGTTCGTGTGTTGATGTGCGAGGAGAGCACATGAGAATTTGTGGCTGAGATCAAGATGATCTCGGGATGATAAGATCTCGTTTTGAAGGGGGAATAAGAAAAGGACTTGCTAAAATGGGATTTGCTTCACATATATCTTGGGAATTTATACTGGGCTGCTCGTCGAACGCGTCTACTGAATAGCTCTTTCGTTGTGCTCAAAGGAGTCACGCATTCTTTTCTAGCTTAGGCCAATAGGGCTTACTTGCTTAGAGATGAGAATATTCTTCGGATTAAGAGAAATATTTACAGGTTCTACGATTATTGGTCCCTTGGTGACTCAGAATGCGGTTGCACTAACTTGGGCAAATGACTAGGAGACGCATACACTTATGACCTGGAAGCCTCGCATACTAGAACCTGAATAAGATAATGAGAAGCATATTAAGCAGCCCCTATCATTTTTATGCTATGCTTGAGTAGGTGCCTTATGACCGAACTGCTGAGTCTTTGTATCGGTTGTCTAATCTCTTGCTGTATCCAGCGGTAATACAATCCAGCCCATTGTCTCTATAAGCAAAAATTTAGAAAGTGATCTATGCTGATAAATTGAAATTCGAGATGTACATGATCTCTCTCGCCTTCTAGCGACTTTGTCGCAAGTAATGTATACCTCCCTCTACGTTTTCGAACACATATTTTGTGAAATCGTCATGCATGTTCTATTCTGAATCTAGTATATCTAATGGTTGTATATACGCATGTATAATATGTACAGAGGTCAAGTCGGCTTAAGAATTCTTTGTTTTAGAATCCAGGACAGGATTTAAGTCCATCCATCATGTTGAACTCTCGTTCCACTGTATGGGTGCCGTTTGAGGCGATCAAGTCATAAGTTCGGATGTACGTGCCTGCTTGGTTGTTTGGGAAGTCTTGGGGAATGACTCCCGTGGCAATGGAGGCATTGTAGAGAGTGTATCCTGATCCAGCGATGGGTCCAGCCTTGACAAAATCGAGGGGAACAGATCCAACGGCAGGGGTAAGAGATAATAGAGGCTCTGGAACATGTACGATAGCCTTTAATGTATTGAGATAGGAGTCATCGCGAACCTATTCCATAGCGTTAGATGTTATTTGCAAACATCGGATTAATGCGTGTGAGCTTACCGCAACAGTCAAGTTCATTAGTCCCTCAGTGCGTGTCTCGGTGCACGAGAGCTGCGGTTGCGTGAGGATGGTGTCATCAAATGGGAATCCATGGCCGCCATTCGTATGAAGAGTGCTGTTAGTCACTCCGTTGATGTTGTCGATGACCTCGACGTCAAATCCGGAAATGCCCTGAGCAAGAGGCACCTCAACCGTGAAGGGATACGTCCAGAAAGTGAGCGGGGAGTTTCCGTACATGACGTGGCCGGAAGCGAATGCTGGGATGTTGTTGCTAACAGTGCAAGGCTTGGCCGGTGTGCATGTAACTCCAGCACGGGGATGAATGTGAAGCTTGATGGAGCGGTTGGGGTTGGCGGCGACAGTACCGATAACCTATGGTGAATCCCGTTAGTGAATCTTATTCTATGCTTCCTCATTTGTAAAGACAAAATAACTAACTCGGATGTAGCCAGTCAAGCTCATCGTTCCGTTAGAGTTGACGGTAGCGAACAGACGAGATGGCTTCACAGGATAAGGCTGGAGTGGCTCAGTAAGAGTCACACCCTTGGGAACTGTGTTAATCATTCGCTCGAGCAGATCTTGGCACGTCTTATAAAAGTAAGCAGGAGAAGTTGCCATGCGTCCAATTTCGATGCCTCCATCTGAAGCAAAGATTCGCCCATCAGATCTAGTTGTCTCATTGTGGCCAAAGGCAAGGGGGTTCTGTGTGACGTTGTTCACATATTGAACAGCACTTGCTTCATGTTAGCTGGTAGTCTTTGTCAAGCAAGTGCTGATATCTTACACGGTGTTGTCGAAGGCAGTGAATCCTGAGTTGGTCGTGTCGAATGTCTGTGTGTTGTCATCCGTGGCCTGCGCGTAACCGTTAGCCCATCTTCGATTTCGAGTAGGTGTCCCCCAGTCCCGTAGCCATGTTGACGTGATCAGATGAGCATCTTACCGGATCATTTACGACGTCTACAATCTCCGGAAAGTCCACACCATGAACTCCTCCAAGGGTATGACCGCATGCAACCAGTCCGATCATCTCTTGTGGAGTGAATCCCTGCTTCTGGAAACTGGTAATGTGTTCATCCAAGGGCTGCTCGGGTCTGGGCACGCCTGTCGGGCCGGGGCCAGTGGCATCAACTCTACCAGCTCTGAAGGGAATCTCGACGCTTCCATTTGAGCAGCCATTTGCCGCAAACAGTGCCCCCATAGCAATAAGATCCGCCATCGACGATCGTGGTGTCAAAAAGGCAGCCAGGTTCATCAGCGTCTCGTTGAATCCAATACCCGGGTTCTCGTCACGGTTGACTTCAAATCCAATCGACGCGTCGATACCTCCTATTCCATTCTCAACATCCGCAGTTGCCATGTCGTGATATGCTGTACGCAGCCATTCTGCGGCGCCGTTACGGCCGGTGCCAAAGGTAACCTTTTCGCAGGGAACAATAAAGGTCGCAGGAGAGTTTTGGGAGTTGAAACCCTGTTGCTCAAAGAGCATGCTCTCCAGGAGATCGGTCTTGGCTGGCCAGATTTGTTCCTTCTCAGCATAAGCTGAGCCAGCTACCAAGCCGAGTTTGGCGACGACAGAGAGAAAACGATTTGACAAAACCATGGCGACGAGTTTAAAAGCGTGCTATACCTATGCAGTTGTCATGAACTGGTAATCTGTCGCCCCCGTCATGGAGGCTTCAACAACATGGAGGCATCTTATATAGAATCCGCTTGTCGCGTATAGTACGAAGCCGAAACCGAGAGCAACGTTGTGCCCATGTTCTTGGCCAAAGCCCGTCCCTGGTTCCTGAAGGGAATCATTCCCAAATTTTGGTCACCTTCCTCTTAAGTCGTACTGGGAGCGCATTGAATAAGATATACCCTGAATCGCGGACGTAATATAAAGAGCAAAGAAAGTCTCCTGTGGTTGCAAAATTGGCATCCTCCTGCGAATAATTCCGCATACGCCATTGGGTGCCTCGCGCAGCGGTCAGCCCGTAGCGCTGGCAATCATGCAAGGGCCAATACGACCTGCCTATAAAGCAAGATCGATGGTTCAAGTGAGGACAAGGTAACTGCGTGTTATAAACAAGGGACTGCTGTAAGCCAGGATCCCTCTGATCTGAAAAACTTAGAGTTGGGTGAGATTTTAGCATACGGGGCTCGTGAAAAAGACTTATAGCGGTTCAACGATCCACCACTGCCTTGTGAACTCTCGCCCGGCTTCCGGATGCATCGAACCATATTTGCTTGGGCATCGAGAAGTCAGTGTCTGGCTAACCTTTACTGGCATGTGTGAAGCTGACACTTGGGGATCCCGTCTGTCCGTATTCCCGACTAAAATCGAGAATACAAATAACTAGTTGCTGTCTACGGCATAGGAATGGCACGGCGTACGTAAGATGAGCAGAATTGCACTCGGATACGGAATACGCTTTGCGTGTTTATCACAACTCTCATAAGCTCATCCTGTCTAAACGGATCTCTGGCAATGTGCCTTGTGCGGCATTTCGGCTTGCATTTGCTCAACACCAAACCGGGGATGATACAGGGGACGCATGACAGACGTGTTAGCAGAGTGCCTATCTCACAAACAAGGTTAAATAATATGTTCAGCGGTTTAACTTTAGCAATCTAATTTGTATTTTGAATAGACTTCTAATGCTATAAAGTTCAATTCCTCAACTCCTCCTGGATGCGTACCAGGGCAAAGATCAGGGCCGGGTTTCAAGATCTGAGATACACCTAGGCGACCGGGAGTACCCGTGTGGCGTAGATAAACTTCATGGTAACAGAAAGCTAGGCGAACTGCATTAGGTTCATCCAGAATCTCACAGTAGGTCGAATTTTGGGAACGTCATAACATCCTCAAGACGCTGGAGCACCAGTTTCTCGAGTTATGAGTTTTCTTATTGTGGCCTTGAAGAGTTTTGTCAATTGTCTGTAGTTGATCAAAACTATAGTGGTGTTGCTAACTACATGTACCCAGTGGAATGGAGGATCAACGTCGCGTTGTTATGAAGCGGTGATATAGATCCTAATTTGTGGGCGAGCTATCAGCTATTTCCATAGGTAGATTTCTCGAAAAGTAAATTATTATAAGATTTCTTAGCCTCCAAATGTCGAATGAGATGTATAAACACTTGTTATTGTGGCTGTTCATCACTAAGGGTTTGCTAGATCTTCACTGCGCCATGAGAAACAAATAGTCCTGCTCAGTGGGATGCATCGCCGGCGGCAATAAGCCAATAAAAGTCCACCATCGGCTCCGCCGCGCTGCGCATGATGCCCATCATGGAAGTAGGCCTCCAAAAGACTTGGTTGGGCAGAAAATAAGCCGTAAGGCACACTTGTTGGACGACCCAATCATATTTGGTTGTAGCCTGGTGTCACGATCGAAATTGGGTCGATTAACGAGAGAGGGCAGCCAATTTATAGGCATCATTACTCGTGCATCAAATGTGTTAATGAGTTATGAATAGCATCGAAGACGCATCAACGAGCATGAACGACAGCATCGACAACAACTTAAATCGCAAGTCAGGATTTCGACATCCCACTATCAAAAGTGCAACAGAAACTCGGCTACTGCAGATATTACGAAACCCTACGAATCAAAGTTGGCAATACGATTTAGTTGTGGTATCGCTGGAAGACTTGTCCTCTACCTCCTATAGAGCTCTATCTTATACATGGAGTAAGGCGACCTCAGCTGATGATCTCCGATCAATACGAGTCGGCAATCAAGAATTCTTTGTGCGACAGAACCTCTTCGACTTTCTTGCTTCGGCAACAGCAAGGGAAGAATGCGGACTTTTCTTTATCGACGCCGTGTGCATAAACCAGCTCGATTATGACGAGCGGCAAGCGCAAGTTCAAGCAATGGCTTTGGTCTACAGCCGCGCAACATGCGTTATTTCCTGGCTTGGAATATTGCCACAGGAGTATGACGAGGGTTGTCGAGCTCTGAGTCAAGCATCAGAAGTGTCTTGCACAAGGTGGTCAGAAAGAGAATGGAAGGCGCTCAAGTACCTCAGCTATGCGCCATATTGGACCCGCGTCTGGGTTGTACAGGAAGTTTTGCTTGCTTCTCAATTGACGATATGGTGCGGGCCTTTTACATTCTCACCCACGCTCCTGGGCAGAACACCACAAGTAAGAGATGTTGTTTACACAAAATTCGGTGCAGACGGCAGGCCGAGTGTTTCGAGAAGCGATACAAACCGACTTCGCTGCCCATCAGAGGCCATTCTTGCACATAGAATGAGACTCGTTCCCAGGATGAAAAAGGATACTACTCCGGAAGGATGTGCTATTGGCACTCTGGAAGACATGGTGTCTGACCTTCAAAAGCCTTCAATGAGCTTTGAACCATATCAGTCTCGGGTTTCAGATGAGCTACATAGCATCATGCGCAAATTCGGCCGCCTACAATGCACAGACATACGGGACCGTTTATACGGCTTCATCGGTCTCCTCGATGAGAGGAGCCGCAAAAAGTTGAACCCGGATTACAAGAGGAGTGTTGAGTATGCCTTTTATCAGGCGCTGAAATTTGGGTTGGAGGAGCTATGCCCAGGCTATGGGGTCTCTTCTTGGGGACTTGGGGACTCCTGGATCTCATATTTCTGCGAGGTACGAGACGCTTTCAATATGGGTGATGAAATCAGCGTACGAATATTCCGCCAAGTATATCGCGAGCTCGATTTCAAGACACGAATGGAGGATGTCCTCTTTCAGGAACAGTGGGACATCAACTATGGTTGGAGAGGGGCGGATGCCGTTCACTACCGCGCTTTTGCTCATATGATCATCGATGATGAATTGGACGACGACGCTTCTTCGGATACTCATAGCCCGCTATTGCTTAGGTTTCATAACAAACAACGCCATTTATTAGAGAAGATGTGAGTTTTCCTCTTCTGGATGATTGAAGATGTAGCATTTACTGACCCAATTTCTTAGTTCAATGAAGATTCGACGGAGACCGAAGGCTTCCTATAGTAGATTATTAACGTGAACAAGATTTTGATACCCATTAGAAGCAGAATAGCGACACAGTTAGATTCCGATGGTCCCGCAGCATTTATGTGCGTCAAGTGAAGTTGGCCCATCCGGGAAGAACACGATGGCTCGGAAAAACCATACTTACCGACGGACACCAAGGCTGAAGCATTAAGTCTTGACCATGCTAGATGAAAATAGTAAACTTCTACGTAGGGCATCAGGTGAGTCATGCGACAGGAAAAGGAGAACTTGCTACTATGACTAGGTAGCCTACCAAACAGGAGGTCAGAAAAAAGCGAGACCATAAAGTAAATAAGTGCATATCCTACATCCAGCAATAGGCAGCTATTAAAGAAATATAAATATAGTAGCACCTATTAAAGATATATAGCTATAGTAGCAGATATTTAAAGAAGGCGTATAACTCAACGCATGGGTGTTCAAACCTTCTCAGTCCCGGCTTTTCTGTCCTCCGCTTTGCCTGCGGCTAAGCTATAGTCTACTAGCAAACAGCCACAAAAGCCAGACCGCAACGCCTCCACCAAAAGGGCTCTATTTTTCTCTTATACTTTAGAGGCTAGGAATCTCTCGACTATAAATAAACAAAGCAGCCCTTATACTAGACTGTCTTGTTACATCAAACATCATAACGAATTTTGCAATCAAAACTTCTTGTGGCTTATACACGCATCGAACACTTGGTTGAAAACAACTAACAGAGAGTGTCAATATGGAGCTGGAAATTAGAGAACTCACTGTCACCCTGAGATCGACACCATTAGAAAGAATCGGCCAAGGCCACTGCGGGACGGTGTGGGCAGTCCGTTGCTCGGATTGCAATGGGCATCATCACGTGGCCATGAAGCGTGAGGATGGCGCCCCTGGAAGATCAATCACTCTTGAATACCAAATGCATCAAAAATTATTAAAAGCTTCCCTATCATCTCGATTTACCTCTTTCGCCATACCTAGATCCTTTGGATACTTGGCTTCTCAGGACAGCGCGACTTGGTCTGGCATTCTTCCAAGGCTACCTGAGAACTACACAGGATGCAACGCTATTGTTAGCGAAAAGATTATACCAGTTTCAACTTCAATTAGGAGGCTTCTCGTGCAAAAACTTCGTCCTGATGTCAACGTGGAAGACGTCATTAACAGCCAGAGCAACGAGCATTGTCTCATCCGACCGTATCTTGGTCGCCGAAGATACCGTCGCAGTGAGGCCGAGCCAGTTACGGGACAATCGAGACAACAATTACGAGCATTCAGTTTGCGAAATTTCCCATTACATTTGGACCAGATGGAGCAACTTGGGATTGATGCGGGAGATTATGCGATAGGAATGGCAGATGCTCTTGCTTTCCTGCACTGGGTTGCGAAGGTAGACGGCAATGATGTCGAATTTGTGCTGGCGCAGCCTCGAAGGCAATCCGATACTGCCTCAACTCAGGATCAGCTCGACGAGAGATGCCCAAATAATACCAATATACTAGGTCCTCATGCATTATGGATACTGGATTTTGATTTGTGCAGGGATTTGACTCTCGATGAAAAAGGCATTGAGCAAGCCACCAAGGCGTTTTGGCGGAACGATCCATTCTATCCGCGACCTGGTAGTTCGAATACAGAGAACCAGAGGCTTTGGACAATATTTGAAGAGCGATTCATGGTATCAAGCGCCGAGGTGTTGAGATCCGAGCCGAATCAGATTAAGCAGCTCCCCAGACGTCTCATAGAGAGGATCAAACAGGCAAAGGCAACTATGGCGATTGGTAGTACTTAGGCAAGAGCGCCTTGGAGAAGCTATGAAGCATCTATGATTTGTAATAACAGCAATATTTTAATAGAAATACGTTCATTCTTTTACATTTAGTAGCCATAACATCAATTGCTCCCAGAACACGGGCGTGCATAAAATAAGTAGCGACACCGGTTTTCAGGTATGGCCACCCTCTTAAGTGAGTTTGCTGTTGACAAAGGAGAGAGCCTGCTGTCCGTACTCCTGGCCATAACCCTGGTGAGTGTTTGCGTTGTTCCCATTGCAGCAGTAGGGGTCTGAAGCATCGCAGTACGACTTAATCTTTGATCCGCTGGGGCAGACGAAGCCAGAAGGGCGGGCAGCAAACTGATACACGACACATTAGCAACAGCACTTGTAAGAGGTCAATTTTAGAATGAGGTCGAATACGTACACCTTGGGCTTGGCAAGATCCAACATTGTACGCCAGTCCACGAACATAGCGAGGGTCGCCCATGAAGATTGCGGCCCGGATAGCACTGACTGCTCCCGCAGAGAGAGGGACAGCAGTATTCGGGTAGCCATTTCCAGGGTCACCTCCTCCACATAGCGCGTCATCCATGATTTGGCCGCCCTGTGTAATATGTAAGTACATGTATTCTATTCCGTCAATACACACAAGGGACACAGACCTGAGAGTATCCAACTAACACAAGCTTTGTGTTGGGACATTGGTTGTGATAGTTGTTTACTGCCTGGACAACAGCATTGATACCAGCCACCACAGAGTTAGCATAGCTAATACCACCGCATTGGCTCTGACCACCGCAAGCTGGGTAGTTGATGGCCTCGGCTGTCGTGCCGGGATGAGAGTTGACGATGAGGTTCACAACAGTACCGGAAGAGCCGTATCCCGGTGGTGCTGTGGTTTCACGGGCGCCAAACACGTGGATTCCGGGGCATTGACGCTTCTCCAACTCCACAGGGCTGGCCGTGGCGAGAAGAGCCTGGCTCAGCAAGAAAGTAATGGTGCTCTTGACTGATGGCATTTTACTTTAATGAGAAAGTCTTTATGCGTGTAAGTCAATTGCGTGGGTTGGATGAATGGTAAGATGCTGGTTGTTCAAAGACATGACTTTGCCTAGAGAAATTGGGAGATTATATAGAGACGAGTACTTATAGAGTAGTTTGATGATATTGATGATCATTTTTATTCATAGTGTCAAGGTGTTTGTCTTCACCAGCCGCTTATTCCACTTCTATGCCAAAGCCCCGATTCGTTCTAGTTACCGTTGTATTCCTTTCCCCCAGCCGTCCAGATGATGCTGAGGTTTAGGCTAAATCTGTTCCGTTGCAGCCATGAACACCGATTGGATGCTCTATGATTATTCATTGCCAGCGAAACGTGTCTGGCATTCTCATCACTGCACATGGAATAATGTGTTAATGGAGATCGTCAGTTAGCTTGTTATCGTATTTACCAATATTGTGAGAAATCTCACATAAATTGTCTTGCTCAAACCCTTTGGACCGAGGAGCCGACATGCAGGTATCTCAATTACGCGGCTTCTTGGACAAAGGTCAATCTCCTCTTTTGCCGGGCTCATCCGCATATTCATGGGCCATTGTACGACTCCAATCTTCTGCATGAAGAGTGCGTAATGCTTTTTACGATCACCGGGTAAGTTGCCCAGCAATACGAACCTGGCTTGACTGTGTCCCAGTCGTCACACTTGCTATGCCACAGCTATAATTCTGAACACCTACTGTTCCACAGACCAACAGATCTAAAAGCTCAATAGAAATATCGGTCTTTACTCACAACAACTCAGAAGGCACTATCCCATAATTTAGAAGCCTTTTAGCTACAGCCTTCTTTATAAAAATGGTCATATGAGGGAGTCCAATGTTGATTAGGTGTCCATTTGCCAAGATTTCTTATATTAATATGTTAACTTTAAAATTGCCCTATGTGCCGGTTAATCTGCATCCAACATTCTAGCCTTCTCTCCCCATATCTCCATACTGTCCAATTGCAGGTCATGTCATGCAAGTGTTACTAAATAGACCGAGAAACGGGGGCGGAAAGGCGTTTCAACCCCACACTGGGGTCGGATGCTTATTGTGAGTGAGGGTGCACAGAGAAACCATGATGCAACCTTTCGGCAGATTCTTCAACGTGGGAGCATTGGATCTTGGGCATTTAATTGGTAGGCTAATTGCAATTACTTAGCCGGACGCACCCCAGATCTGCAAGGTCAGTCGCGACCACCCGAAGCCTGACTTAAGGTTTGAATGACTGGACATGACGGCGCGGATGTGAAACCTGCTTGATCCGCTGGAGATGACTTGGCATGAAACGTGATTATTAACTTCATCTGGGGATGCCATTGAACCGGCATTTTGTGAACTTTAGGCAATATTCTTGCCTCTATTATTGACAAAAGATGAAGAGCCGGGCCCACAAACCTTTACTGAGCATCACACCGACTCTACTTAACCGTCATTTCCGTTATGTGGTTCAACCTGGATGCCAACACAAGTATTCGCGAGACCTCCTTGTGATTTCATTGTATTTCTGTTCATGTCTAGTTATGCGCTGAGATCTCATGTGTCGAGACAAAAATTGCTAATTATCTCCTATGTCACTGCTCTATCCGTCTTCAGATGAAGAAGACCTCCGCGAAAAGTAGCGTTTGCCGTGAAGAACTGCTTATTTAGGGTAGAGGGTTGGTCTCTGCGACATCCTCTCGTTGATGCTATAACGATAGCTGTCTCGCCATAAATAAAGTGCAATATTTGTTTCAATAATATCGTGAGCGAGATTGAAGTCAATTTGTCCCAGTCGGTGTGATACGCCTCATTTCATTGTTTGTTCTGCGTGGGAATGTAACGCTGTGTTTTATTCTTTGTGCTCAGTTGAACTAGAAATTAGGCAATTTAGAATCAGAAGGTGAGTGCAGTCTGACGAGAAATTCATCTACACCAAAACAAATGATTACACAAGAGCTGATTCATCAAGACCCAATAGCCAACGGAATTAAATAAAACAAAACATATCTTGGGTGATTGATCTAGTTTCAATCTCTCAATTCGCTATACTCTTTTCTCCTGGATTTCTATGGAAGAAAAATTGTTCGGTTTGCAGGACAGCTCTATAAGCGCAAATATTTTGGTTAACCAATCAACAGGACCCATGGCGCAACGGTAGCGCGTCAGATTCCAGCTCGGAATCTCCTGAAGGTTATCCGTTCGAATCGGGTTGGGTTCAATACCCTTCAAACTCTCTTTTTGCTTCTGCCTCTATTTGTTTGGAGTGCTTCAGTTTCGTTCACTGAAAATTGACTATGTGAGACTTCTTTGTCTTAGCGTATTTTTTTCTTCTTCAAATACCTACCATCACATGTTATTCGACACATAACGAGTTGCCAATCGCTGCTCCACCACTCTAGTTAGGCAAAGTAACGAACGAACGGACGCAAAGAACGGATACGTTGCAATTCAATCAAGACAGGTGAATTCCAACCAAAAGAATCATCATTTTCTGGTTTGACTTATATTCTACCAATATGCTTCTTTATACCATAGTCTTTTGTCCAAGTCCTCCGCTTTGGTCTATGAGTTTAGGTTCAATGGGCGATCACAGAGCTCACTCCCAAGACACAAAATCTCAATCAAAAACAACGCCGTTCCTCAGCGTCCCAATGCCAGAAATGTTTACCTCCATTTTAGTTCCTGGCTGCAGCCATTTAGGCGGGTTGAAGCCAGCACCCACTCCTAATTGAGAACCGAGAGTCAGTTGATATGTAAAATGTGTTGCCTGGGTATCGCATGGGACTCACCACCAGGCGTTCCAGTCATGATAACGCTTCCGGCCGCAAGTGTTGTTCCTTGACTTAGATAGCTTACAAGCTCAGCACAGTCAAATAAAAGATCCGAAACGCCTTCATCTTGGCGGACTTCTCCGTCGACAATCGTCTTTAATTGAAGCTTTGATGGATCGCCAACCAGCTCAGAAGACACCAAACACGGACCTAGCGGAGCGTAGGTGTCGAATCCTTTGCTGAAGCCCCACTGGGGTACAGGTCCTGCTAGAGTTTTGTCTCGCTGCAGCTTGCGTGATGAAATATCGTTGCCGCAAGTATACGCTGCGATGTAAGAAAGTGCATCTTCTCTAGACACATTCTTGGCTGGCTTTCCAATCACAAAGCAAAGCTCGCCTTCGTAATCTGCTTGTTCATCTTGCGCAATTTTTGGAATATGGACTAGTTCATCATGGCCGATGACACAAGTTGATGGCTTGAAGAAAATGAAAGGATATGGTGGAACTGTTCTGTTGGCTTCTCTAACTGTGAAGTAAGTCAGCTTCTGGTTATGGAACATAGAACGTAATCACTGACTGTGTTTGGCATAATTGAGCCCTACGCATCTCAGTGTAGGTACTTCATTTTGTGCAAGCGGTCCAAGTAGTTTCTTGACTGTGACAACTTCTTCAGTCACTTTAGTTGCTCCTGAGGTGTCGTATATGTCATCCCCGACAATGATCTTGGCCTTTAGTTTCGTTTCTTCTGTGGTAGAGCCAATATCAAAATTTGGTGATGGGAGGATGGGCTCTCCACGAAGAATCCGTCCATCGGTCGCCACGAAGCGAATGAGACGCTGCCAAACAACTTTCATCTTCGTAGATTTGGATACAAGTATACAATGCTAACTACACCAAGCTATTCGATGACGGATATTAATTTAAATCATTGTTTATTGCATGAACCACTAATACTAACAATCCGGGGATCTGGGGACGGTATCCGAATGGGTTCGATCAGTGTAAGCCACATTCCGGGGGTGTTTCGGACCTTTCCGGCGGGGGGCAGTTAACATGGACTCTCGGATTTATTTGCCTTCACACGGTTTTAGAGCGTGGAGTGGCGCTAGATATGCCATCTCCTTGCATAAGGTGCTTAGTTCCGAGTCCCGATCGTTTGGTTAGTTGAAGCCGTCATAAGATCTTTGTCTGGCAGCTTTAATCCACATCGAATACTTATAAGCTTCTATCAAATCGCACACCTTCATTATTCATTCGAACCGTCTTAACTTTACCAAGACCTGAAAATCTCTGTAACATAGCATCATCTAACCCGTCGCCATGACTGTGAAGGGGAAGCTGCCTTCTCCATCAGCGACAGTTGACGTTTCTGCGCTCCCCACTGGCAAACTCTACTTACCCGATCGATGGCTATTTGAAGATGGTGACAGTGATATGCGGAAAGCAAGACAATTCTCTCCCGATTTTAGCTTCCTAATCAGTCATCCCTCTGGCGAACACATTCTGTTCGATCTTGGAATGAGAAAAGTGTGTTCTTAATCGTCTTTCCATGAAGCGGTGCCGCCATACTGACAGCTCCTCCATGATAGGAACTAGAGAACAATCCGGACGTCATCCGGGCTGACTATCCTTACATTTCGCCAATCGTACCGAAAGATGCCACAGATCTTTTAGATGAAGGCCCGGTAAAATCTTCTGATATCTCAACTGTTGTGTTTTCCCACCTGCACTTTGACCACACCGGAGATCCAGCCAAGTTTTCTCATGCGACTTTTGTAACTGGCCCAGGATCTTCTGCGGCAACCGCTCCGGGATATCCTAGAGCAGCCAAATCACCATTTTTATCCGTCGTCATTGAACACAAAAAGTATCGGGAGCTTTCGTTTGAGACAGATCCTTGGGTTCCGATCGGACCCTTTGAGCGTGCATACGATTATTTTTCCGATGGTTCATTCTACCTTATTGACACACCTGGCCATATGCCTGGTCATTTAGGTGCATTGGCACACACAGATGCGGATGAGTGGGTGTTTTTGGGTGGTGATTGTTGCCATCATCGCGCATTACTAGTAGGAGCGCGACCGGTCAGTACCACTGTTGGTCCAAATGGGACACCAAGCTTCCATAAAGACCCCCTAACGGCAATCTCAACTATTGAAAAGGTAAATATGTTACAGAGCGGAGGGGATGTGATGGCCGCATTGGCACACGATGCTATTTTGGAAGGGCTGATGCCTCTATATCCGGAGAAGCTCAATGGATGGAAAGGAGCTCAGTGGAAGCAGGATATAGATGACATAGTAGAGCAGATGTACTCTTAGTAACAGGTCGGAAATAAGAAGTAGACCAGAATGATGGTGTATCAACAAATCCTGACTTCTATGAAGCGATTTGGGAATAATCGGAGGTTCTCTTTTCGAATCCTGTGTGTTCTACAAAGAGTGATTTTCTTCATCGGAGAGCATCCCGGATGAGATAGATACTGTAAGGAAATGACCAAGAAAAATGTCTGCGCTGTTGCGGCCGCCGGACTTGGTTGGCGCGTTCCGCTGTTTCAATCGGCCTTGGTAGTATCGAGCTGTTAAGACGCACGTCGGACATGTTTTTAATTGGCGTATATGCCTCGTACTGTAAGATAGCGATTAAAAAAGCTACTCAATATTTATTAAAAGTATTTATTTGTACCTATACCTGATGTATATTAAATAGACTTCCTCCTATTCTTAGACGGATGATTGCGGAGATTCCCCAACCCTAACTCCGGTCCGCTGTAGGGGTGATTCCTGACTAGACGTTCTAATTTACACCCTCAATACTCAACATGAACAATCTGAAGCAAATGGCAGAAACAAAATTCTATTTCGTCGATGGCGCTCAAACCAACAGAGCTGCCAAGAAGCTGGCACGGAGTCATGTCATGAAGGGCAAGAATGCTGGCAAGAAATTCCACCGGCGATCAAGGCTTCAGCTCGTACCGCCAAGAGTCAATGCGGGTGAACGAGCAATCATCTTGCGGCGGGATCTGGACAAGTCGCAAAAAGAGTTCCATTACAGCGATGAAGAATACGCTAGGCTTATGGCCATTATGGAATATCCTCGCAATGCAATATTGGCAGGTCTGCCAGTGAACATCACTAACCATTCGATGGAAATAATGAACGAGTGTGAGGCTCTACCATTCGTCGCGACGTCTTATAACCCGATTTTTTAGAACCACTGCTGATAGATAACTTAAATAGACTTTACCCGTATAATGAATAGGTTATATCGCTTCAATCCATGGCTTTCAATGGATGAGGTTAGGAGAATGTGGCTCCCTCTCATTTTCGCCAATCAACCGGGTATGTTTGAGTGTGTCCGTCGGAGCTATGCAATCACTCTAACCCATCATAATCTTCAGCTTACCATTGCAACATCGCCCTAATGCAAACGTGCAACGAGATTTACTCCGACAATGGAAACAGCTCGCCCAAAGCATTATACCATTTGTCAGAGACGTTCAATTATGTTACGAGCCTACTTGCCGGCCCCGATGCCCTATCAGATGCCGCAATTATGATCGTGGTGACTCTTGTCAGTCAAGAGCTGATCAGAAAGGGATACGGGAACCTCAGAGTCCATCTTGACGGCCTGCAGAGAATGATTCAGCTTCGTGGTGGCCTGCCCAAACTTGAAGGAAGTGTTGGACTATTAATGAAACTATGCAAGTAAGTGCCAATATCATAATACTACAACCGTTCATGTAGCTGCTCTAGCTTACATGCAGTTTCACAGAGTGGACATTATGCTTGCAATTCAGCATGGTGGGCCGCCCTTATTCTTTAGAGATAGCATGGCCAAAGTACGAGATGTCCTGGTGCGGAAAAAGATAGACTTCAATGTCAATGCTGCCAGATTATGCCCGCAGCACGATTTGCTTGAACCATATCTTCACGACATATTGGCGGATATGATGGGGGCGACATCGCTGTTCAACAATGGTGTCAAACTCGATTTGGAAACTCTTCAAGAGATGATATTCTCCATCGGATACCGCCTCACAAAATTCCGCCCTTCAGAAGAAGAACGAAGGCTATGGCAGCTACAAGACGCTTATCACACCGGCCTGACAATATTGACAATGACTATCTTTCTACATGGTGGACGCCGCCAAATTCTAGACTACGAGCGCTTAGATCGCCGCTTGAAGGAAATCCTTGAAAGCGATCTAGAAGATTACCACCCTGAACTCGCCCTCTGGCTTTCAATCCTTGGTGGTGTTTGGGTGTCAGATGGCTACGATGAGCACTGGCTTCCACCAAGGATACCGCCAATGGCAATGAGACTGAATATTCGCAGCTGGGATGAAGTATACACAATCCTTGGTCATTTCCCATGGATTCATGTCTTGCACGATGACCCGGGCCATGCGTTATGGGATCGAGCGCACCGGGACGAGCTATGCCGAGCTGGATAATGTTGTGAAACCTAGTATCTTATCTTCAATTGTACTAAGGCTCTCTCTCCTCGACTCTATGGATACAAGGAGCCCAAAGGCCCATAATCTTCAATAATTTCACCAAGAGAACTTTTCCTTCACCAAATCTTCCGATAGCGCCCAGAGCCTCTCGGCCTCGCTGCTGGATACAGCGAGGGGTTGTGCAGCATTACTAATTTGACAATCCACCAGGAACGATCCGTAATTCTCCTTGCCATCGATGGTCTCGCCGGGTTTCAGTTTGGGATCCAGAGCAGCTACCAGCGAAGTTGAAGCCCCCGAGCCGAGGGTTTGGTAGAGAAACATGCCTTTTTCTCTCATGACTTCCAAGGCTGCCCGTTGTTCCTCAGTAAAGGCCCTGCCCAAATCCGTTGGCATGACACCAGGATGCACAGCCACGGAGAGGATACCGTACTTCTCGTACAGTCTCTTGGTTGCTCCGATGCTGAAAAGCACATTGGCTACTTTACTGCGGTTGTAGCCGTCGATAGGCACGTATGCTTTATCTTCACAGTCTTTGAACCCCCATGCCTCTAGTATTGGGTAAGGCGGCTGTTCTACTTCGGGTAGCTCTTTGTTGGGCTTATCGAAATTGATGTCACTCCAACGCATAGTCGCAACGGTAGGCGACAGAGAAGAGACATTGACAATTCGCGTGGATCCCTTGGGTTTGCCCTCGGAGGACTTGATCAGCTTTGGCATGATCAGGCATGTGAACAGCCAATGTCCGATGTGATTAGTCGCAAAGTGCATCTCCAGTCCGTCAACACTAAGTGTTCGCTCTGGGAGGCACATCACGCCGGCGCTATTTACCAAGATATCAATAGCAGGCACATCAGACCAGGCCAAGACTTCCGCGGCTGCTTCGCGAACGGACTTTTGGCTGGAAAGATCAACCTTTAGCGCACGACAGTTGACATCGGGGAAGTCCTGCTTGATAGCATCGATGCACTCTTGGATTCTATCGACGTTGCGCCCGGCCAGGATCAGACAAGCTGGGGACTGAGAGGCCTGTATAACTTGTTAATCAGCAAATACAGCTCGAAACTTGACACATATAGTAACTCACAAAAGCGTGAGAAGTAGCAAACCCAATTCCATTGCGGTTGGCACCAGTAACTATGATGGTTTTATTGCGGATTCCTTCCGAGAAAGCTTTGGCGACGTCGACGCCTTCGGTTTCCTTGCTGAACTCTGGGTGTGATGTAGCCATTTTGTAAGAATAGATTGAAAATTTACACAGATTACTTGGTAACAAGAATGAATTGCACTTGAAGATTGAGAAGATTGCGTTGTGCTGCTTGAAAGAAGAATGCCAAAACGACAACTCCAAGCATTTTATATTCTCCTGAGGCGGACTTAGTATCTACTGATTTCATCGTTGACATTCGATTGAGGTCTTGACAGCGAATAAGAGATTCAATGCCTAATTTGGAAGCGAAGGACATTATACACAAACTCCGCAAACTGATACTTGTTGTATATTGTTAACTCCTCGATTCTCCGCGATGCGGCCTGTGAGCCAATGAGAGACTTGTTGCCTAATGTGGTACAGCGGCATCGCTAGACCAACAAACAGCCAATAAGAGATTGATTTCCTAATTTGGCTTTCGCGACACAGTCGTATTGCTAGGACTGTGTCGTATCATGCGCCGTCATTCCGCTCCTCCTTCTAGTTAGCTATTGCGAGCCTTTGCCAGATGTCTGTGTAGACGAATAAGATATAGAAAAGCTATTCCGCAATCTACTGTCCGAGCGATGGATAGCATGGATATGAATTGCCAAACTCCGAAGCTATATTATCGCGATGACTAATTACATCACTCCTTCGGGAACTCTGCTCTGGACAAGTAATTACTAATTCAACATTGACCTGCATACTCTCAGCACTGGAAAGAAGGAGAGTGTATATTTCACGATTAATTGGACAAGTAAGCGCAGGAATTCAGGAAAAACTTTAAGCTTTATTCAGACATGATCTATGTGAAACTAATAATGCTATGTCCAAGATCTCGCAGAGGAAAGAAAATTTCGGCGCTGGTCATTTTCTGTTTCAAGATGGAGATGTTCAATTACAGAGCATCAGCCCACTCGAGCGCGGTGGTAGGCTCGAGGCGCTGCATGTAATCGGGGTCGGTGTGGACGTTCCTGACAACTCCCTTTGTGTCGACCAGGAGAGTGGTGGGAACAGGGACAGCCCTTGAGTCGTCGCCATTGCGAGCCTTCAGGTCAACGGAAAAGGCGTCCAAGACAGTCTGGACAACCTGGGGCTGGTCCCAGACGATGCCGAGCTGGCGAGCGAACTTGTTGCCAACATCGGACAAGACCTCGAACTTGAGCTCGTTCTTCTCAGTAGTTGTCAGAGAGGTGTTGGGAAGCTCAGGGGAGATGGCAACGACAGTGACGCCCTTGGCCTTGAAGGCATCCAAGTGCGATTGCAGAGAGCGCAGAGCCAGGTTGCAGAAGGGGCACCAGTCACCACGGTAAAAGGTGATCAGGATGGGGCCCTTGGCGAGGAGGCTCTCGCTGGTGACCTCCTGGCCGAGGGCATTGGGAAGCTTGAAGCTGGGGAGAGTTGTTCCGGCCTGGATAGCAGCGCTCTTGTCGAAGGTGGACTTGATCCCATCAATGGACTCCTTGATGGCTGCGTAGATAGGAGCAGGGGCGTTGTCGATAACACCTTGGTGAGTAGCAGCCAACTGGGAAGCAAGGGTGGCCATTTTCGGATGTTTGAAGTAAGAGATGAAGGATAAAAGTGAAGAAATGGTTGTAGTTGTTGAGAGTGTTGTAGTAGAGTGTTTTCTAAGATGTGTTGTATGTGTGTGTGATGATATCGAAACAAAACTTCAACTTCCACGACAACATTTCCATCAATATATACATCTTTTGCCATTGATAGATTGAAATAAAATGGTATGTTATTCGAATTTGTCAGGAAGCGCTTCGTAATGCACATTGGTGAATATCGTGCTGTTTCTGTTTCCGGTCACTGTTGTGGATCGATGAGAAATGCCCACAAGCCCATTCCTTCGGTATTTGGCTTACAACTCACTTACACGGATAGCGCTCAGCTCTGCAGTACGACGTCACTGGACTATTGTCTGCCGCCCAGTTTTCTATAGGCCAACACTTGGTCAACCTCTTTGCTAAAGGATCTAGCGCGAGGTAAGTTTTTGCGAAACGGATTCTATTGGTGGAAGACCAGGAACCTTGCCACTTTCAGCCGTCGCAAAAACTTGCGCCGTCTGGCGGGCTTTAGTGAGTTCCAATGTCTGATTGGCTAGAAAACTACTGTGGAAAATGGCAGGAAAATGCGACGAACGAGATAGAAACTCATGGCTGTAAACATGCAGACACCTATAACTACAAACGGATAAGATTGAATCATTCGAGAGGTTTACACGGCACGTATGAATTGAACCGCATACAATGAACGACACTATCCAGATTTGCAGCTCCATATCCCCCATATCCCACTCGGCGGCGAATCTGCATTTCTAATCAATTGATGCTGCAAATTCGGCTCGAGATACATTCTTGCTTCCGATCAAGTGTCGTGCTGTCTTACCGTGAAGCCCTCTGTGGAATCATGAACCGAAAAGGGGTTAGGGAGCGAGATAAAACAAATATGTGGAGTGCTTATACGACGCTTCCGTAATGGTCTCTAGCACTATGTAGTAGTAGGAACGTTAGGATTACAAGCGGGTGTAACCCCCCGTCTTCTTGTGCCCTGCAGTGGCCCATTGGGGGTTGAAAGAATCCTCTGTTTCTTCTCATACAATCACCAAAGGAATCACCAAAGAACGAGCCATGCATTGAATTCGGCAGAAGAATCTCTATATTGAGATCGAGCCTTTGGACTATTGTCCATTGTCAACCAATTCAACAAAATGTTACTTGTACCTTGAGTTGTAAGTGATTACTTCATCACTCAGACATCGGTATCTGCTCCTTGTCCAGGAGATTATTGATATACCTACTTCTAGAAGTATTCAAAAAGATGACTGCAATACTTTTATTGATACTGACATCAATAATATCGACGGCACGACATACACGACGGCCGCCCGACAACGAATCACAAGAGTACCTAGCGAACGATTAGTTTACAGAGCAATAATATCATGGGTGTCATCTTAGTGATAAGAACCAATGCAATTTCTTGAAACCTTTTATTACTTGCACACAGAGGACTTGCAAAAATCTTTGCCAGTTATTCGATGGTGTTGAACGAGAAGTTCACATGGGCTGTTCCTCTCGTGGCAGACACCTGACTTTGTAATGCAAGTAAATATACTTCTTGAGGAGCATCAGATTCTCTGGTGGCAAAATATTGGAAGAGGGCTAGTTGTCAACTCAAGCACTTCATGCAATAGGTCGAAGACCACAGCAGCATCCCTTTGCTTTATTTCTTGGATGCTGCCGCAACAAGTGTACGTTGGTAATGCCTTCTTTCTTTGCTAGGACAATCAGTCAGAAGACCTTATACACGTCTTTATTTCTGCTATTTGTTAATCGAGTCAGCAAATCGGAGTATTGCATTACCAAAGCACGACCAGTAGTTGTCTGTTGGATGCTGAAAGATGTGCTCATCTGTACCACCTACATGGATTAATTCCATAGTGCTACCAAAATACCACGGGTTACCTCAGCCGCGTCTAAACTCTTGTTAACAGCTAAAGTTCATAACTACGAGGTCGGTATCTCACTGGCTAACTGCTTTACTAGGAGACTTGTTGCTTGGAATTTTGCGTCTCGTTCACTGCATGCGGAGTATGTCTTCCAATTTCATTTCTGGGGATATATCGGAACGCTGCTCAAATCCCAGGTCACACGCGCCGGGTTTGTCGGGCGGATCCCCCCTCTGGTTCGTTCCGAGCTAGTTCAGCCATCGGAATTATTGAGTTCTCACAAGTCCATCTCCGACATATACCAGCAATGGCTAGTTCTGGGAACACTGGTTTGACCTTTTTAGGCGGCCTGTCATAACTCGATTTTAGCAGTGTTGCTCGCCATTGTCTCCCTGTCAGATCTTGTCAGCACGCTACCACCTAACTGTAATTATGTTATTGACCAATACACAAACTGCGGCCTGGTTGGACCATCCGCATCATGGAGCGACTCTTACTCTAAGAAATGACATTCTTATTCCTGAACCATCAGAGGGAGAGGTTCTAGTGAAATTAGAATGCTCTGGTTTCTGCCATTCTGATGTCCATAGCATCTATGGAGAAACACCCATGGAGACGAACATCGCGGGGCACGAGGGCGTGGGGCGTGTTGTCAAACGTGAGTACATCGATATCAGATTTGGTCAAAAAGGCCATATGGTATGTACTAATCATTTATATGCATTAGTTGGTAAAGGTGTATCAGGCGATGTGATGGGGAAGTTGGTGGGCGTAAAATGGGTCTATAGTGCTTGCGGAGAGTGTGAGATCTGCAAAGTGAGATATGTGCACTGCCCGCATCAAAACAATTCTGGGAGAGTAAGTTGGTCTTGCTATCTAAATCGAACGCTGAACCAATGTTAACAAACACGCTAGAATGTTCCAGGGACTTTTCAGCAATATGTTGTTTCGCCGTTGAAATACACAACCATTGTCCCTGAAGGCTTAAAGCCAGAAATAGTAGCCCCATTGCTTTGTGGTGAGTTTCATCGCGTCTAGTTGTATACCTTAACTCGATATAAGTGACTGATACAATAATACAGCTGGGGTCACCGTATACGCAGGAGTTACTCAGGCTTCTAAATTCATTACACAAGGTGACTCAATAGTCATTCTAGGAGCAGGAGGTGGCCTTGGTCATCTTGCTGTTCAAGTTGCTAGCGTCTCTGGATATCGTGTCATCGCCGTCGACAGTGGCGATAAAGCTGATGTTTGCATGACGAGTGGTGCCGCTGAATTCATCGACTTTTTGAAGCAAGACGTGTGTACTGTCTAGAATTCACATACTATACGGATGATATACTGACTGATGCAGGTCGAGCAAACGGTCAAGGGATTGACAGGTGGAATTGGGGCTCACGCAGTCATGGTCACTGCTGGTTCTGAGAAAGCCTACGAATCTGTGCCGAAGCTGCTACGAAATCTCGGTGTTTTGGTTTGCGTTGGAATTCCGAGATTAGACTTCCATGTTCCAATTTCGCCCTTCGAGATTATTGTTCGAGGTGAGCCAAGCAGTCCATAAGAAGGCATCTTTGCGTGAGTAGAGAAAGCTGATGACGATTTAGGCTTGAAAATCGTCGGAACATCCGTTGGTACGGAAAGCGACGTTCAAGAGCTCTTAAAACTGACTGCTGAAGGAAAGATAAAGCCACAAATCGAGGTGTACGATTTTAATGAAATTAATGATGTGATGGGTAAATTGGCGAAATTTCAGGTAAAGGGCAGGGCGGTATTGAGACTGCCCCAATGAACATGGAGGAGCACTTCATCTATTCAGCATTGCTGGTGAGGATGAAATTAGAGATAGATTTAGTATTACGGCATTATTATTGCTTTCATGTTATCATTATTCCTACCCCATGTAGGTAGTTGACGACAAATTCGCATATGCCTCCAGGCATTGAACAAGACCCTCCTCTTCGGTCAATAACTTTGTATAGGTACCTCCATTACAACTTGTTGTGAAGAATCCATGAGCCCGGTTAGAAATTCAAGATTATCCTCAGTCAAAAATTCTCCAAGATCTAATCCAAGAGGAGATAATTCTGTGTCGGAACGGGACGGTGCTGTGGGGAAGCCTGGCATTTGGGAAGAGTCCAACTCGCCCGGCTGGAGAATGTTGAACCAATTTGCCTGTGCATTACCTCCACCTAAAATCGTTATAAGTGACTAGAAGTGTGCAAAACATGGACTTAGAGATTTACCTTTTGTTGTTGCGGCGACTCGCACGAGTGTTTCGAGATATTTACGGCATCTCTGTACTAGTCGTGCGCCGCCACCGAGATTTTGCAGTGCCTCGACGGCTAGGTATAAGCTTGTTCTGAGGTCTTCGGTCTCTAATCCAGCGGTCATGGGGCCTGCTATTCCATTCGCCTGAATTAAAAGACCGGAAAACACCGCCAGAGCAGCGTTGAAAGCTAAATTGATTAGCAGTGATTTCGCTTCGTCATTCTTAGTATAACTTACTATAGTAGGTCGAGAACCACCAAGCCCCAAGAAGAGACGGTTTCTTTCCCATCTTGTGAACAATAGAGATGATCTCAGAAGCAGATTCTAAACAGACTTGAAGACTTGCATGTCCAAATTGACGCAAGAAAAGCCCCTCTTCGGAGTTCCTATCGCCGTTATTGATCTGCTCTAAAAATCTTGCCAGCACTTGCCGGTGGAGCAGAATTCGAGTATTAAGGTAGCGCAGTGAGAGAATAATGGAGAGACGATCAAAAATTATGTTCTGACTAGATTCAGAGAGTGACTCATCCCACAGTCGGGCCCTGAGATGCAACGGCAGATCGCGTCTCCATTGCAATAGCTTACTCTCCAATCTGATTACGCTCTCGAGCATTAGAGAGATTGAGGGCTGGGGAGCACAACCGAGATTTTGACCATATTGGTCGGCAATTACATCACCTAGGATCGAGTAGAGCTTTCTGTGCTGTCATTAGCAAAAATCAGCGTATAACGTTAGATAAGAGGCTCTCACATCGTGAAGATATAAAATGATACTGTTGATGGGCTGCCCAGCATTTCCATGTGTGGGCCGGTGATGGCATTGATTCCATCAAATTCGACATCTAAAGGAAGTGCCATCTGAACGTACTCAACTGGTATCGCTGGGGGACGACCAAATGTCATGCTCAGCGTCCTAGATGTATGGTGAGTTGATATGTATGGTGCCTTTGAAGACAATCTGGCTACTCACCTATCGAGAACTACACAGCCATACCAAGTTCGTTTCCTTATCTCCCTCTCAAGAGGTGTAAATTTGGTATATGAACTAGAGGTATGAAGCCCCAACTGAAGTGCTGCTTTTACTGTGAGCCCATGCAGGTTCCATGTTTGAGCAGAGCGCTGGGTTCCTTGAAGGAATTGTGTCATCAGCAGTAGGTATTGAACTATAATGTGTTAATTGATATCAATAATTGATCCAATCTTCCTTACCAATCTCAACATTTGCCGTTCTGTATGCCATCTTTCCAGACAAAGCTTGGGCGCGCTTGAAGAAGACATCTGACTCTGCCGCGTTTCGTTCAACAGGCAAATCGGGTCGGGCGCTGACACAAGTGGCAAACGCTAGGATCATGTTTAATAGACATAACCACGAGCGCCTGATTGATGTGAAATTGTTTTGTTTTGCTGCCGCAAACTCTTCTAGCAGAGAGCCCTCGTGCACGTATGGAAATAGCATCCCTGTATCGGCAAAGAACAGTCGGATAAGATGTAACATGTCTGCTTCGGGTGGAAGACTGTACACATCTACAGCCGCTGAAAGACTGTGATCTAGACTTTGGGCTCCAGCGATTGGTGATGCTGGCCGAGAAATGCTCATCATTGCACCCTCCATCCTTGCATCAACTGGGAGAGCTCGTGTGGGATCTGCGTTTGCGGCGGTAGCCATGGCGTGTGTGATCTGTCCAATGAAGGCAATATTGGAAGAAGGCCCTGTGTATAAACAAACGTTAGAAAATGCCGGGCAATTGGCGGACAATGAGACGACGTTACCGAAGAAACCAGATTCCTGTTCATCTGCAAAGGTAATGGCCCCCATTCCGTCCACTGTGTCTTCAAACTGGACTTGAGCTTGAGAGTCATCTCTAATTGACTCTTCAGCATCTTCTGAATCCAGTACACTTCTAGCGTTCAATGAAGGGGGGGCGGTTGTTTCTTGTCTCCCCACCAGTAGACGTAGAGTCTCTTCAATAGAGTGTAGCCTTCCCTCGAGCTCCGTAGAGTATCTAGCATCAAAGTGGGGTCAGTATGCAATGATAAGGCCATGAGATAGCATAGTAACATGACGAGCAAAGGGAACCCGAGTCATACTGTTTCCCCGACGCCCCTGCTGGCTGCTGATAGAAGCACTCTAGGCCCATCTCGACACACATCGAGCACCGGGGACGCGAGCCGTCACACTGGATGATGGTCAGACAAATCGAATGATAGTATGATACTATTACCCGGTACATACCCGTGTTTTTCGGGAACTATATGCAGTATAAGGTCAGCAAACTATTTATTTCAGGCATATCCCGTATGATGATTTCAGTCTCTCAATTCATTCAAGTTGAGTGTTTCATCTTCACACAGGAACATGGCATCAAAGATGGGGTGCTCTATTACCGGCAACTGTTACAAGCTAGTGCTGTTCTTTGACGCTTGAAAAAGGTTTGCTGAGGAGCAGCATCATCTGAGGGGGCGGATCGTTTCCTCTCGCCATTCTTGCCCCCGCCAGTGTTTGGACTCATTGTGTGTGATGTAAAAACAGTCGGTCCATGAATGTTGCGCTTATCAAATCCTAAGCGATCTCGGATATTCGTATTTTTGACCGACACTTAATTGATCATGATAAGATCACTTGGTGTGTGGAAAACAATGCGAGAACGATGCAAGATCTAGGTGGGAAGCAAGCTAGACCGGGGCTATCACGGATCTTTTATACGGAGCATATGCGTGGAGAAAAAAGCCATAGAGCGAACAGTTTTTGGTGCCAACAAAAACCGGGGTAAGATGTGTGGCACACCTCAGCATTTTATTTTCCGGGTCCCCCGGATTTCAGTTCAGCTTGTCTTCTGCAGGCACACTTTGGTATTTTGGGTTTAGTGGCAATGTGTCACAGCTGCTGTGAAGAAATAATAAATATTACGAATCGAGATTCGTAGTATAATTGAAACTGGCTGTGTACATGTGCATCACATGTACGTTTAAGTTGATGGCTTTGCGATGCCCTCAAGCAGAATTTCTCCAAAGTATTGGCGACCACATGAGGATACTTCACGAGGTTCCAGCACTTTGGTATACGTCTGAACATATAAGTTTGCAGTAATTGTCAATATATCTAATATAAAAAAAAAAAACTAGAAAGCATCGCCATGATGTGATGGCTGGGCCTCTTTCCAGTGCTTTGCGCTCCATTCGCGAATCTCTTTGCCCCGCCACCAAAAGATGAAAATGGGAATATGCGCAACGAAAACAAGCGCCGCCAAAACTCCAAAGGGTTCTGCATAGCCTGCCGAGGTATTCCAAGGCACTACTGCATATGAAATGCCAAAGGCAGCAAAGTTCTTGAATCCGTTCAAGACGACGAGTGTCGCGTCTGCTCGGGCTTCGTAAATATCTACCAGATATGTTTGGGTGAGGTTATTGGCGGTGACAAAGCAAAACATAACTAGACAAGAAATCTCATAGTTAGTAATGATATTTCATTGTATTCTTCTGCATGATTCGATTAGACGTACCTAAGGCTTCGCCAATGAGAGGAGCAATCCAAGGGCTCCCGTTTTGAGCGCAGACTCCCACGACGATACATCCAACTGGCCCAATTATACAAGTCGGTACAAAGAACATGAGTCGCCATTCCGGCAAGAAATTTGCGCGTTTTCGGAGTCTTGAGATTACAACGTCGTTTAAGATGCCACAGTACGGAATGGCGATCCATACCGCAATCAACGGTGCAAAGCCAGTCAAGGCAATTTGCTTGATATCGAAGTTGTATACGCCCGTGTAGATAAAGGTGTTGGATGTAAGCATATAGTTGGTTGCCATTAACATGATACTGAAGTGAATCGTCATGGCGATGACGGCGGGATGCGGCAAGTACTTGAAGGGGTAACAGAAGGACTTCCAGAGGCTATCATGAAGAAAGAGTGTTACGTTAGTGACATGGCGTAGTTTTTGGTTGCCCAAGTATATGATGCTTACCTGTCGACCTTGCTCCGACCACCTCCAGATACGGCCCAAAATCTGAAGTTGTCCACGAGCTTGGGCTGGCGATGGTGGAGATTTCCAGATTGTCTTGTGTATTGTGTCTCCGGGAAGAAAAGGAAAAGGAGGCCACAGGATCCAAGCGACAAAAAGGAGATAGTCCATTGAATCCAGCGCCAGCCCAGGTCAGCCGTAATGTAACCTCCAATAAGAGAGCCCACTGCGAAACCCGAAGCCTGGAACAATACATAGAGTCCCATACACTTGGCGCGATCATGGAGGAAGAACACGTCCGCTATGGCTTGAGGCCCGAGTGTTTCTGGAGACGCCGAGAAGATGGAGGCCAAAGTCCTGGCAGCAATGAGTGATCCTGATGATTTGGCTACTGCTCCCCAGATGCAAAACAGGCCCGTGGCTAGGCTAGTAAAGACAAAGACAAGGCGGACACCGAAGCGATTTCCCACAGAGACCCAGATCAGGGAAGCAACTCCGTAAGAGAGCAAAGGAGCTCCGACTAGGTAAGTGACTGAGCTGAGACTCATGTGTAGGTCTTCTGAAATTGGGAAGAAGGCAGCAGCCACGGAAATCATGTTAAGTGGTCCGATGATTGTCCATATACACATAACCAGTAGAATAAGGAACTTCCGCCAACTGGCGAAGTTCAGAGGGTCGAACGGGTCGTCGCTAGGTTGAGGAATAAGTGGCAGGCCCCTCCGCGAGAGTTTGGGCTCGACCACAGGGAGATTCTCATCTTGGACAGATGCATGGATGGGAGAGTCCATCTTCTCGATGTCCTCGGAAGAGGGTGCGGTAGCCATGATTACTGAGGTGATGAATGTTGATGGGATAATATTAAAAAAAAAAGAAGGGAATCTTGGAAGGGAAATGTGATTAGACTTATGATAGTCTTGAGATCTAATCAACGACAACTTTTATCACCGCTTCGCCATCTTTATATCTTTCTCGTTACAGTAGGTCGTTGTATGAAACTGTTACCATTGCTATCCCCTTTTACACATTCACTCAATTATCCAGCAGAATTACTCGCCGGGGCTAGCGAAAACCAGCCTCAATGCGTTACCAAAGCTGCCATTGGTTGCCAAGCTCGTGGCTTGAAGCCTAGTTTCGCATAGGGATATTTTCCCTCTATTTGATTAGAAGAAAGTTCAAGTCCATCGCCAAATGCAGTTCCGACCTGCCCGCGAAGACGCGGGGAAGGGCCTCGACAAGTTCCCCGTGGGGAAGATGCCATTTTCGTGAGAAGAACTCCACAGGCTAAAATAGTCTACGGATTTATCGAGACCCAAGAGTCATGAACCATCGATTTTCAGTAGATCCGATAGCTCATCCAGGATATCCGCTCCGAAATTTCCCCACGGGCAAATCTATAACATTTTGTTTCAGATGCCTAATTATGGTGGGCTATGCTGTCTCACTCCGGAAGCACACGTAGTACAAGGTCTCTCTACTTGTCACCTGAGCAACCGAAACGCAATTGACAATCGAGAGAATTATTTACCGCAAAGCCGTGTCACTAAACTGTATCAACATCATTAACAACCTACTTTGACATTATGGAGAAAATTGACACTCACGCGCATGTTGTCCCTCCTGGCTGGAGGAAGTATTGCGAAGAGCATGGGTTTGGAAAGCCTGACGGAATGCCAGCGATTCCAGTATGTGGAAATTTCTGATCTTCAACTTTGTATTTCACTCGACTGACTATGGCCGATGTAGGAATGGACACCAGAAACGCATATTGCACTGATGGATAAGCTAGGAGTTAGCAAGTCCATTCTCAGCATCACGTCCCCTGGCACTTATCTGAAGCCTGGCGATGATGCCCTTGCGCGCAAGATCACTCGCGAGACCAATGAAGAATTGGCAGAAATTTGCGCAAAGTACCCTTCTCGCTTTGGCTTCTTTGCGTCATTACCTCTACCCGATATTGAGGGATCCCTGGCTGAGATTGATCATGCAATCAAGCTTGGCGCATCAGGTTTTGCTGTAATGACCAATGCCCACGGCCAATATCTCGGGGATTCTTCTCTCAATGCTGTCTTTCACAAGCTCAATGAGACCAACGCCATCTTGTTCATGCATCCCACCACTTGCTGTGGAAGCGATCCTAGCGCTGTCAAGCCCATGAACCAGTATCCTTCTCCAATGCTGGAGTTCTTCTTTGACACTACGCGTGCAGTAACAAATCTTCTGTTATCTGGAACTGTGGAACGAAATCCCAACATCTCATTCCTCGTCTCTCATTGCGGAGCTACTCTTCCACCGCTTGTGGAGCGGTTCACAAGCTTCGCAGCCATTATCAACGCACCTTCAACGCTCAACTCAGATCAGGTTAAAGAATTGTTCAAGACTAGATTCTTTTTCGATCTTGCCGGGTTCCCATTTCCTGATCTTATTCATGGATATCTTCGTGTCTGTAATGAGTCTCGGTTGCTATATGGTACTGATTTCCCGTACACGCCTGCACACATGATAGAAATCCAAGGCCGGGCCATGGATAGTGGACTTAGAGAGTTATTTGATGAGGAAACCATCAAGGGAATCTACTCTGGACATGCGAAGAGATTGTTAAAGCTTTAGTTTAATTGCAATAAGATAGAGGCAATAGATGAACACATGGACGCTCTTCATAGTCATGCTTTACAAAACTACCTGACTACCTATATCATTCAAGAATCCATTCGAGTATATCGCAACTTAGTCCAAACAAAAAGTAAGCCAATACCCTGAATACGTGTGTTTGTTAGATTGAGAAAAGAGAAGACAAAGAGGTCCAACAGCCCAAATTGTATTTTTAAGAGATTGGAGCAACTATTTAGACCTGATATAGTTGGGACATGGTATTTTTAAGGATTATCTAATTAATTTCACGTTATACTAAAAAACGATTAAGCAACTAGCCTAACATGAATACATATTACATCTTCACTCAGACACCAAAGTCTCAACATCAACCCCCTCGGTCCGTAAAAATCCCAAAGCTCTCAGCATGGGCTTATCATCAAACCGGTACAGGTATGCTGTGCTTTCATCACTCGCAAAATGCTGGTACTTGTTCCATGCCGGGATACAGAAAGTGTCTCCCTTCTTCCACTTGAAGATCTTACCATCAATGACGGATTGGCCACTACCTTCCACGATGTGATAGACAGATGATGCCGTTTCGCGGATTTCTGGGGAGCTGGTTCCAGCGTTCAACCTCTCTGCTGAACCACCAAGAATCTTTGACACTGAATCACAAGTTAGCTAGGTAACGATTACATGATAAACAATAGACAAACCTTCGCTGCCATTTTCCTTTAGGTATGGCTTGGTAACCCAGTCACCATCTTCAGCATCTAGGCGCGCCTGCATCTTCGCCCAAGGAAATACAATGGGGCTATTGTCTGTGTCGACATCCTCGGCAGGGTATCTGGGCTTGTCATAGTGCTCTACAAAATGCACGGGGAAGTGTCGGAAATTAGGCAAGTCGAGGCCATCAAGCCAAATCATTGGCCCGGACCCATCCTTGCCGTGATCATGCCAATTCCAGGTTGGTGTAAGAATAACGTCGCCGCGGTTCATTTTGATACGGCGACCATGAACGGCGGTGAAGCCACCATTGCCTTCAATGATGAACCGCATGGCAAATGCTGTGTGCCGGTGAGCTGGAGCGGTTTCATTGGGCATAACCAATTGAAGGCCAGCATACACAGTATCTGTAGTGTAAGGCGCATCTGTCCGAGGATGTGTTAGTCGACAGAACTACCGTAAAGCCAATGACTTGAGACGGCTTACCTCGGGCTGGATTTACGAGCATAAGTACTCTTCGCTCAGCTTGTTTCTCCGTAATAAGCTCGCCTGCACGGAGCAAGTATGGCTTAATCTCATCATACTTCCAGATATGCGGGATGCAGGTTGGATTGGGGGCTGGAGGGTTAAGCTTCGACATTTGCGCCCATAGTGGTAAAGTATTGGTGGATTGTAGCTGAGATAGAAGTTCATTTGTCTGCTGTTCTTTTGTTTTTCCGTCCACAGTCAGCTGCTGTGACGAGACTTCTGTCTTGACTTCGGTTAGGATAGCCATGTTGGGAAAAATTTTAAGTGTTCTTTGATAGATGCTCTAGAAGATTTATCTGTCGACGACAATGTTGACGAATTCTGAGATATTCTTGGTTTCTTTGTATTTGTATCTTTCTGTTTGATGCGCAACAGTGGCAAGACGGCTTCTTGCAGTCATCTTGAGGTTTAGAATGAATGGAGTAGCTGATGGTTTGTGGCGTTCCGATACATCCCCGACAGAGCTCACCAGTCCGGGGGTGGGCCGGAACACCAGGAAAGGATATCTGCACTATCGGGGCTGGGGATATGGGACGATGGAACTTGTCTTGCGCTTGTATAGTCTGTGAAGTGGTGCCATGATGTATGTGCGAGGAGCAGCAAGACTGTCTGCTCTGCCCGTGATGAATAAGAAGATGCCTCAGCTCGAGAAGTGAAACGATCATCACAATCAAGATCGACCACAATGGCTCCAAGCACTACCGACTCTATTACCAATTCAGAGGGAGTTGTCACCAAAAAGACAACTTTTTCTATATCGTCCATAAAGGTTAGAAGCTCAATACCAGTAAGCTACAACGATTCTCTAACGTAGCTGCAGACTGCATCATATCCTACACGCAGCTTGGAGTTTCTCCAGAAATTGGATCAGCCAGTTGCTTCTAATGGGCTTCACAACGGCTCGTTGCACCTCAATGGAGGATCAAAATCGTCGTCTTTGCTTTTCAAGGTGATCGTCGTGGGCGCTGGACTTGGCGGTCTCGCCACAGCAATTGCCCTGGCACGGAAAGGCCACGCTGTTACAGTGCTTGAGCAAGCTCCAGCACTTGAAGAGGTAGGCTATTTTTCTTTGCTACTTAAAGTCATTGGGCATGATGAATAACAAGACGTGCGTAGGTTGGAGCTGGTATCCAAGTTCCACCCAATTCTGCCAGGCTGCTCTTGAAATGGGGGCTTGGGCCACTTCTTGGAGATAGAGTTGTCGAGCCTGAGGGTATTACCTTTCGGCGATGGAGCAACGGAAAGCCCATTGGTTATACCAAGCTTCAACCGGACTTTCGAAGCTCATTCGGGGCGCCTTATTATGTGGTTCACAGAGCCCATCTCCACGATGCGTTGCACCAACTGGCGCTGCAGCTCGGAGTAGATGTCAGAGTCAACCACAAAGTCATTGAGTACAATGAAGAAAATCCTTCTGTCAAAGTCGAGGATGGTACCCTACTTTCCGCCGACCTCATAATTGCGGCCGACGGTAAGCCCTTTGTTCCCTCCCCTTTCTGTATACCATCTGTTCTAACTTTGCGCCAGGCGTCAAGTCTTTAGCACGCAACCAGATCCTGCGTCACGAGAAAAAGGAACCCATTCGCACAGGCTTTGCTGCCTATCGAGCGACTGTGGATGTTGAAAAGATGCGCGATGATCCTGATACCGCATGGCTCCTGGAGAAGCCCGCTCTCAATATCTGGATCGGCCATGAGCGGCATGTCATGACCTACACGATCGCTTCTGGCAAATCTTTCAACATGGTACTGTCTCATATTGATCATTCTGATCCCAGCACCTGGCGCCCAGAGACGGCCATTGATGATATGAGAGCTTATTTTGAGGGATGGGATCCAAAGTAAGTCATCAGGGGTCTCGTCACGTACCTTTCTTCGACATTGGTCTAACACACTCTATTACAGGCTGTTCAAGGTTATCAGCAAGATTAATAAAACACTCAAGTGGCCTCTTATGTCCGGTGATGCTTCTATCCCGCATTGGGTTGCTCAATCTGGCAAACTTCTAATGCTCGGCGATGCTGCACATGCAATGGTTCCATACATGTCGCAAGGAGCTGCCATGGCTGTTGAAGATGGAGCTGCTCTGGCGACATCTTTGTCCCATGTTACAGACCTCTCAGAATTGCCAAAAGCGCTCTCTATTTTTGAGACTGAGCGCATGAAACGCAGTGGCCAGATGCAGGAAGCCAGTCTAGTGAATGGAAAACTATGGCATTTCGAAGACGGGCCTGAGCAACAAGCCAGAGATGAGGCAATGAAGCCGGAAGTTGAAGGAAGGCATTTTATTCAGAGTCCTAACCAGTGGAGCGATCCAGTAACACAAGCATGGGCGTATGGGTATGATGCCGAGGAAGAAATTGAGAAGCGATGGAAGCAGTCAAAGTAAATGACGGTTAGAACAATAGCTATCGGCTACATATTATCTTGTAATTGATTCTCAAGTACAATTCATTATTATCAGTATTTTTTTCTTCCCATTATATATGATATGATGGTACGGACAGTACTGTACCCTTCATACGTATTTTGGTGGTCTTAAGTCGTGAGCTTGTGCTCTAATCTGACGAAGCAAAAAAGCAGAGATGAAGAGTTAAACGACAAAAAATATGTGTATAATGTTGCCGAGTCTTTTCATGGATGAATATGCAATTCATTTTACGAATTTATGCGGTGATGGATATGAACATCATTGTCTATCATAGTTCGTCCATCGTACATTCGATGGCTATCTAATTTGCAATCACAGTCTTTGTCTGCAAGAATTCCTCAAACGCCCAGTGACTACCAAATCTCCCAAACCCGCTATTCTTATGCCCTCCATGAGGCAAGGTAAATCCGTCATGGAAACTTGGTCCGTTAATATGAATCGCTCCACTGTCCAGTCTCCTTGCCAGAGGTATAGCTTGCAGACTCGACGCAGTGTAGATCGCCCCAGACAAGCCATACTCGCATTCATTAACCATCTCGACCGCTTCATCTACCGTGTCGTATGTTGCGATTCCAACAACAGGGCCAAAGGACTCATTTTGCCAGAATTCCATATCTTTAGTAAGGCCTTCAATCACAGTGCCATACAGTGGACCGTGTTCTCCGTCCAATGATGAAGCGGTAATTACAGTAGCACCTTTGCGGGCGGCGTCGTCCAGAAGCCTTAGAATTCGAGTAGTGCTTCGTCTATTAATGACGTGTTTAACTTGAACAGCAGAAGCGGATTCGAGTCGCTGTCGAACAAGGCTGCAGAATACCGATTTTAATTTCCGAGGCACTAGGACGATATCTGTAGACATACAAATTTGGCCGCTCTATATAAAGCCATGGATCAGCGTACTTCTTGACCAGAAGAAATGTAAAGTTGTTTTCACATACATTGATAAAAGCCGCATCTAGAATTGTAGAAGCCGCGGTCTCCAAGTCGGCATCTTCTAGCACCAAACTGAAGTTTTTACCGCCCAATTCCAGGAGTACAGGCTTCAAGAAATGGCCTGCTTGGGAGGCAATGTGTCTGCCCACGGCCGTTGATCCGGTAAAGTTGCACTTTCTCACCGACGGATGCGAAATAAGAGTATTGAACGTGTCTGATGCGTCTTCAGGCTTGTGCACAAGAAAGTTGACCACTCCGGGTGGGAATCCAGCATCTCGGAAGAGGTCGGCGATGAAGTAGTGTGTTCTAGGGCTTAGCTCGGATCCCTTGGATGGCAAAGTCAGTCTTTGACGATAAATTATATGTATGCCGGAATTAGCATTACCTTAAGTATCGCGCAGTTCCCGGCCGCAACGGCAGCGGCAATAGATCGCATTCCCAGCATAGCTGGCGCGTTCCAAGGCGCAATGCCTAGCACAACACCAAGAGGATCTTTGAAGACCAGAGCGAGTGAATCCGGCGATTCGGTCTCTGGTATTAACCCGGACAAGATTCCGGATGTTATGAGAGCCGTTACTTGTTCAATGATCTCAAGTGTGGCATGAAAGTTGATTGAAGCCCATACGGAAGAGCAGCCAAGCTCTTCTGCTACAATAGACGACAACTCAGATGCCCTCTCTTTCAAAAGCTATAAAATGCCAAAAATTAGGGATTGTGAATATTTCATTGAGCATAGAAGATTTCTTAACTAACCTCTACTGCCCTTTGGAACAATACTTGCCGCTCCCTAACAGACGACTTTCTCCATTTCGGGAATGCTGCGGTGGAGGATTCCAAGACTCTCTTACACAGTTCTGGTGTAACGCCTTGAGTTTTCCACTGTGATCCTCTACCGCTGTCGGGATTTGAAACGAAAATGGACTTTTCGTCTTGCAGGACAATGTCATTGCCGTCAATGATTAGTGGGACGATGTTGGACTTCATGATAGATAGTATTTTGAGATGTAAATGATATGGCGGTTTATAGGGACAATAGAATTCACAAAAATTTCGTGCGTGTAGAAGTTCGAGACATCCTATTAGATGGCCCTCAGCATCTTTATTCAACACAGGTCAATTCACCTTTGAGTAAACTGAAGACACATTCACCATTGCGACTTTCGGCTTTCGGAGCTCGATGGTAAACGTTCCGTGGCGGATGTAGTGGCGCTCGCTTTTCGGCGGGCACTCCGTTTCTTCCCCGAAGCCACAAATTTGAACTTGTCGGCAGTATCAACCAGATTGCCCTGGAAAATGTTTAGTAATGACTGGAACACCGGGGGTATATTGGGTCAATTTTATGCGCGGCTCTACACGCTTCGCAACCTCTACGCCGCTCCTTCATATGGAGTACACATGTGCTGTGGTGGGCATCACGAGCCAACTCTCACGGCGCCAATAAGCTGCATGGCGCAGGCGGTAATAGTGTTCCCAGGACCGTAATATGGTAGGGGGCGCGAATTGACAATTCTAAGCTATACACGTGGTGCATTCTCATCGTTTAATATCATGCTGGGTCTATTGATTGCGAATAAAATGAGAATCTCGTCTGAAAGCACTGGCTTGGGACTTATTTCCCGTTTCAATCTCACCAACATGCTTCTTGTAAAAGCGCGCAATTCAGGCCTCGCTTCACGCTTACGCACCCAGCCAATATATTTCTGCCTGAGGGTTTTCATTCGGAACTTCTGTATCTGTGGGACTGGAAGGAGTCCCAAATATGATATATTGCTATCAGGCAGCCAAATTTGGAAACAAAGGAGGTCCTCAGCAGCTAATTCCAGTAATTCAGCAAGGCTGAAGGAATACGCTCCGCGCGTACTGCACGCAAGTGTTTTTTGACCGATGTTTTTAGCTTTCAACCTCTGGTATATAATAACAAGAATTATTTTTTTTAAAAAAAAAATGTTGAATGACTTGAGTCCATTAGCCAAATCTCTCTCGTCGATGAGCTGAGTAGCCATGATCTGTATTATTCGTGATGGCGACGGTTCTCAAATGCTTTCTAATTATTTACACCAATGCTAGCGGTCTAATCTCAAACGCTCCAAATGCAAAAAGATAATAAGTCTGTTATCTGCTCAAGCTTGTTGCCTAGGCTTCAATGTTGTTACCTAGGTAGGATTCAATGTTGCAACCTAGGCGTATTCCCTTAATTTCCAGGTCGGCATTACAGTCGCGATAGTGGATGTACGGGGTAAGCTAAACTACATATGCAGGATGACCATAGGTCCATTAGTTAATCTGCATATGTATGTTAGTCGTTATATATTTGTTTAAAACCATCTCGGCCTGCCGTTGTCAGATATACAATCCATATTGTGAAATCAATTGTTATCTTTTCTCCCCAAAATTCGCCATCTAGCATACCAAAATGGCCAACTCACCATTCAATGTTCTAACCACAACTGCCGTGGATCTACAGCGGCTTCTGGCAGACGGCCAAATCACCAGCGTCCAGATCGTCCAACAGTCCTTTGACCAAATAGATCGCCATGAACCAGCTCTTAATGCCCTCATCTCCCCCGCACCCCGCGATAAAGTGTTGCGCGCTGCTGCGACCTTGGATGAGGAGCGCAGTAATGGCAGCGTACGTGGCGCATTTCACGGAATCCCGATTGTTCTCAAGGTATATTTGCTTCGACAGATGGCTCTCTATTCAAGGCAGTACACAGGCTGATTGCTCTATAGGACAGCTTCATCACTGCTTCCAATCTTGGAATGAGCAACACCGCAGGATCATGGGCATTTGTCGGTGCCAAGGCCAGCAAAAACTCTGCCATCGCGCAGTTGCTGATAGATGCTGGTCTCATAATAATAGGAAAGGGTAACATGACGGTATGGATAGACTCGATTTTTGGGGGGGTTACTCTACTAATCAGGATGGTGATAGGAATTTGCTGGCATGAAAATGACAAAGATGATGCCCGGATGGTCCAGCCATGGTGGCCAAACATTATCTCCATACGTGGGCAAGATCGAAGAAAATGAAACCTTGCTAGGACACTCGGTCAGTAAATCATTGACATCCCATTAAATCCTTGGCAGGCGATGCTCATACGTACCAGGGCCCAGGAGGCTCCTCCACCGGCTCTGCAGTTGCTGTGGCAGCTGGCTTTAGTCCTCTAGCAATGGGCACAGAAACAATCGGATCCATCGTCACACCTTCGACGCGTGCCGGTCTCTACGCTCTCAAAGTTACAACTGGCGCTCTAGATACGACTGGTACCTATTCAATGACGGACTTCTTCGACAGCGTAGGACCCATGGCAAAAAGCTCCGCAGACGTGCGAACAATGGCCGAGATTCTACTACAGCGCACTTTTGACTCTCCAGATTTCGGGACTTGGAAAGGGCTATCTGTCGGGTTTCTGGATCCCAACGTGTGGAAAATGGCAAAGGAGATGTGCCCGCCGCACGAAGGCACCGCGGAACAAATGGTAAGTATATTCTCGGTATTCACCAATCTTCATTATGTCTAATTTTATGCAGGTGGAAGAATACGAAAACGTCGTCAAACTCCTTCAGAAAGATGGCTGCTCGTTAAAGTACCCCGTCACGATTGCCGACGTCGACAAGTTGACGGTGGATGGAGAACAGGCCATCATGCCCATCGCATGTGAGCATCAAGTAACCCAAATGTCAAGTCTAAATCGCTAACCGCACACCTATCAGTCTGGGAATTTAAAAACGTAGGCATACTTCGCTTCATCGAGTCGTTTGACGAATGCCCAGTCAGCAGTGCAGAGGATATTGTCAAGTTCAACAAAGACAATAGCGAAAAGGCGATGCCCCCACGTAAGTTCTCGCAGCCAGAAGCACAGCTGAGTGATGATCTCTAAGATTCCATGTCTCCAGCATACACTGAACAAGGCGACCTCGAAAAAACTCTCGGCTGCAACGACGACCCGGCAAAAATTGAGGGGCTACGGATCGGCCTCCGACAGGTAGGCCAACAGATTATCAACACGGCCTTCGACACCCAGGGCGTGAACCTTATCGTGGCTCCCGGCGATAGCTCTCTTTGTATACACGCCGCCGCAGCAGGTAAAGATATCTCCCGAATGAAAAGAAAGGGGCGTATTTGCTAACTTCAGTAGGCTACCCCATCGCAACGGTGCCTGTGGGTCAACTGCGATATAATGGACGACCATTTGGCTTGTGTATATTGGCCAGAGCAAACGAAGAAGAGCTACTATTGCGTTTCATGGCGGCATACGAGGCGGTTGCTGCGCCTCGTCCGGTACCGAACTTGTAATTGTTCCTGATCAATACCACGTGTATCTCTTATCAAGCTTTGTTGTAGCTTTCAAGAGCAGGGTCGTGGCGCATCTATATACATATACCAATCTATTGTTAGTAGTCATTTCAGGTTTTCTGGAAAAGTAAGTTCCTGACTCTGTTTGATCCACACGTTCAAATCTAGAACAGCCCTAGCTACACTGTACATCTATGTTGCGTTCTGTGTAAACTCCAACGAGGGAAATTGTTCAGTTGTTTCACCTAGGAGCAGTACCTAGTAGTACCAGCCATTTGAAGCAGAGGATACTGGTATTTGTTTCCGCTGTCATCTCCAAAGCATCAAATAGTAAAGTTTATGCCACGAATTACTTGTTATTCCACAGTGTGTCAATGGGATGGCGTGACTTGAGCGTAGGACAACAAGACACTGTTCGACAGATATACAATTCTCATACTTGGACTAGTAACTACTTAGTAGCTTCTTCGTATAGCCCTCTGGTATAAGGTTTAAAGTTACTCCTTAGGTATATATATCTTCATATCATTCGTAAAAGTGGCTGAATAGCCGTGGTAGCATAATTACAGAAATATAAAACGGGACCCCTCCGGCATTTTTTATGCGATTCTTGGGAAAAAAATTGTTTTATCGAGTTTTGAGTAGCGTCTCTTCTACCCAGTACGACATCTATTTTCCTACTTAGGATTGTATACACTTCATGAAAAAGTGGTACTTAACATGTCAATATCATTCATCAGGACATCTCACGAATCATAGCTTATCAGCAAACGTATCAACTCTTTGTCAATATTCGCAGAGCATCGCAATGCATTTCACAAGGCTCTTTTTCATGGCAGGCGTCGCCTTGTCAATAGCATCTCATGAGGCAACCTTTCTAGAAAGGGGAGCCACTCTTGCAGAACCCGGCGGACCTCAAGACGTGGTAATCACCGACGGAAACATTCTCAACGGCGCATATCGCCCCAATGTCGACCAAAGCAAGCCATCAAGCAATCACACTCTACCATTGAAGCTCATCAATAAGTACGCTGGCGGCCCAATTAATGCCTACATCCAAGGCCTAGACATGAACGGCGCCATCGTCTTCGTCACCGCAGACGGCAGACTCGTATACCCCAACTCCAACGGCTCTTCACTCCCCGTCGAGATCAAGCAGGACATTGCGATTCCTCTACCCGCCATAAACGAATCCATTACCGTCAATCTCTCCATTCCCCTCAACTCGGGAAGAATCTACTTCTGCGAGGGCAATCTCACGTTCGCCATTCTCGACCGCGGAGACGGAGAAGGCCTCGTACAGCCTTCCGTCAACTCCAATGATCCCAGCGCTTCTCTCAACTGGGGCTTCATAGAACTGACGTACCCCGAAGACGGATCGATCTACGCCAACATCAGCTACGTCGACTTTGTCGGACTCATACTCAGCATGGTCCTTTCGACTACAGGCGGAGACACTCCCCAAATCACCCGCGGGCTTCAACCAGACGCTGTTAGCAAGCTCTGCCACGGCCTTTTTGAACAGAAAATCAAGGATGGCCATCACTGGATCGGAATGTGCGTCACGGCCAACGACAACCGTCCAATCCGAGTCATTTCTCCAAACTATTACCAACACATCAACGAAAACGCCTTTAAAGAGTACTGGACGAAATATGTGGACGAAGTTTGGGAGCATTACTCAACAACGCCCCTCATCATCGACACTCAACGTGAGCTCGGCAACGTCTCATGCCTAGTCGACAACGGCACCATGCGCTGCGGCAACGACACCATCAGATACCCCAAGCCCACAGCAGCCGACATCTGGGGCTGCAACGGCGGCCCCTTTGCTCGGCAAGAAAACGAGACTCCTACTCACCTTGCCGTCGTCCCCCGCCTCTGCGCCGGATTCGTACGTTCAACGCTTCTCCTCCAAGGAGGACACGTCCAGCCCAGTCTAGGGTCAGACTATCACTACATGGTCAGCCCAACGAATCATTATAGCAGACTGGTACATGAATTGCAGGTGGATGGTAGGGGCTACGCTTTTTCATACGACGACGTCAATCCTAATGGGAATGAGGATGCGTCAGGGACAGTTGCGGCCGGGGATCCAAGTTTATTGACGATTTATGTTGGCTCTCCACCGACAGATATATGATCAGATGGATTGACAGCATAAGTTGGCCCTGAGACAGTGTATATTGCATTGAGAGGCATGGAGTCAAGAGGGTGACCCCCAAGATCTGCCAGATGGGTTGGCAAGCGGCATTTGAGAACAGGGATTTATCAGCGGGGCAAGCAGGAGATACAAGGGACGGCAGAGTACCGGAGAGCTTTATAATACTTCAATGTTATTCTCGTTTACTGGATTCGACATTGATGGCTTCCACTATATAACACGCTATGCTACTACAAAAATACAAACGTTGACATGGCAAATGTGACAAACAAACAAACAATGCAAAGTGAACGTGACGTATATGCCATCCCAAACAAAACAATGCAAAGTAAACATGACGTGTATGCCAGCCCAAAAACGAGGGTTCATTGCCCAACGCCTCCCGTGCGCAGAATGCTACTTCAAACGAATGGAGTGCGCAACAATTCGCAGATATGCTCGCAGAATATTTGTAATGATAAGCGCCGCCCTGGTGTACATGTATATAGATAATGGCCACGAAGCCTTGTCGAATCGGAGCAGCTAAAGGATTTTCACATCCTGTTGCCATTGAAACTCATACGAGGGGTATCTTGCAGCTAAATCTGCTATAGCGAGTGACGCGTTTATTTCGGATGTGCTCAAATGGCTTCAAAAGACTCTCATTGGTGCAGCTGCTGCACAATCGCGCCGTGAGGCGGAAGGTTTTTCCATGGAGGTAGCCAGGGACTATCTCGGGGGGTTTTCAACAATTAAAAAGTAGAGTAATGAATGGTGAGCGTGGCAATATCTCATGCCAGCAGTACAAGAAAAGGCAATATACATAAAACAAGAGCCGGGCTGCCACTCCGGATAAGCGATGCAGCCCCTGAGGAGCCAGTGGTTTGAGTGGGCTGGGCTACGGTCGAAGTCTCTTGGCCATTGAGGCCCATGGGAGGCTCGGTCGAGGACGGGGGCTCAAAGGTGGCTGTGCCGGTGCTCTCTGCAGTGGCAGAGGCAATGCTCGAATCCGTGGCTGTAGCGATACTTTTGTTGCCGGTGGAGGAGCCAGTACGCTTGGCAAATCCTACTTCCAGTTAGTATTCCGGGGGTCTCACAGGTCATGTATTCGCAAAAAGAAACTCACCAATTCGCTTCTGGTCCTTGTCGAAGACGGCATAGACGTTCTTCAGGAATGTGTCGCCAAAGAGCCAGGATCCAGAGACTACCTCATAGCCGTAGACGTTGCTGGTGCACTTTCCAGTGCTATCCTTGGGGGAGATCCAATCCTCGCTGGAGATGGCATGATCAACACCAGAAAAGGTGACAACCAGAGGAGTGGTGGTATCGCAGGGAACTGTCCAAGTGACGCCGTCTGAGCTCTGCGCTCCATCAATGACAGCGTGCAAAGCCTTGACGTTCTTTGCCGGGCCGAACATGTAGGAGGTGCCGGTATCGATGTAAGCATTGATGCCGCCGGCACTGGCCTTCTTGCCGTTGTAGGACATGTCATCCAACGGGATGGACCAGTCGGAACCAGTAGGAATGTCGGTATACGTAATGGCACCAGTATACCTAGAAGGGTTTGTAGCACCAAAAGTGACTTCGCCATCGTTGTAGCCGTCAGATGCTCGAGCCAATGCGACAGAGAAGATGCTTTGGCTCAGCATGCCAGCACCCTCCAGTGCCGATAGGAAGTTCTCATTGGCGCCACTGTTCATGGACATGCCGAGAATGCCATCGAATGCGAAGTGCACGAAATCCGAAGAGGTATTGGTGGCCAAACCAAACTGATATGACAAGCTCATGCCTGCCACTTCGATGGTGTCGGTGACAAGCGAACCACTAACAGATCCAGACCCATAGGCGATGGAGAAATCCTTTGAACTGGATTTCAGTGTAGACGAATCCGAGGGGCCGAAGGAGTCATGCAAAGAGCATGCTTGAGATGTACAGTCGGTGCCCATGACCCAGCTCGAGCCAGCTCCAGTGTCGAGAAGCATATACATCTTAGTTTTCCCAGAACCAAGCAATGCCTCCACGAAATACGAATAATCGGTTCCGTCCTGGTCGAGCCCCGCAGTCTTTGGGGTTTTGGGGTCAACGGCCTCCATGATATGGAACTGATTGCCTCTTTTCGAGAGATTCGAATCATGGTTGGAATTTGGGGCACTGCGTTCGTTGTATTTGTGAGCTAGCAAAGCCGCTTGCCATGCAGCCTTTTCTTCTTGCGATGCAGGAGCCTGGCGAATCATGGGTCAGCATGTATAAGCGACGAATGAGATTTCGACTTGGACTTACACGTCTGGATGCTCTTCGTCTGACGTCGAATGTCATGCCATTTTCCACATTCCTCTTTGCCTCACCAGCATTGTGCTGTTCAAGCTCTTTCAGCCACGGCGGCGTATACGGATAGAACGCAAGGGCGCCCGACGCATACAAAGCCAGCGGCGCCAGCAAGACGGTATTTGGGCGCATGTTGAATTAAGATGAGAAGCAGCGGTTTTAGGCTCGAAAAGTCCGGGAGTCAAGTTATTAGGTGATTAGAAATTACGCATATAACATTGCCAGATTACTGGAGAGGAGCAGAACAATTAGAGGAGGGAATTGGATGGCGACGAATTCGAGGGTGGCGAACAGAGCAGATGCAAAGAAAAGTTCGACAGAGAGGGGAATTCAGATTCAAGCAGGGGAGAGAGAAGATGCTGCAGATGGATTCGAATCGGACTGTCGGTTCGGTATCGCAAACAAGACGAGAGAAACCGTAAGAGGAAGCTGATAGCTTATGCAAATGCCGGTACAAGCAAAACAAGGAACGATGCGCTAATATTAAGGATAGACGATGCTGCAGCCCGCTAAACGCGACGGAAAGCAATGGGGAAAATAAATAAAATAAAATAAATAAATAAAAAAGGAATATGAGGGGAAAAGACTAGAAGGAAACGGCAAGTCTATATGGGAGGGGAAGGAGGAGGAGGGTAGAGGAGGATGGAGGAGGAATGGCGATGCGGCGATGAGGGGAGGCGAAGAAAGATAACAGAAGTTGGATCAATGGAAATTGAACGAGGCCCTTATCGAGGCCACGGACGCTAAGCTAAGCAAGAACAAGAGCAAAAGATTGCCCTGAATATCGACGTCGCTTTTGTGGAGAGTCTGAAAGGAGGCCCAGAGCTAGGGAGATTGAAGCGAGATGTCCAAATTAATGAAACCCTCGGGGACTTGGCCCAGTACAAGTACTAAAACCAGAGCGCTACCAAAGCGACCGGCCGCGTCGACACATTTGGCGCGGGCAGGGCCGTATCGCTGTCTCTAGCGCGGGGAAAAGCGCGAGCGGGCTTGTACAGGTACCGATACCAGCGGCGGTGGTACCAACTGGCGACGCCTCATCCGTCTTTTTTTCTTCCTTTCTTCCACATCTTTCCAGCTGATGGCCCTCATGATGCATCACCTGCTGTCGTTTCCGCAAGCCTCAAGCCTCTCTGCAAGCCCTGTCTCGAATCGGCCTTGATCGCAATCGCCCTTTGCGCATCTGTGTCTTTCTCTCCGTGGCGCCTCCTTCAATCTATCGTGCATGCGGGTTTGCTGCGTATTACCTCACGTTGCATCGTGTGGAGGTCATGCCTGCTTAGCACGTTCCGGGGATTGGAGTGAGTGATATTCATTGGACTCGATACAGTCCAGTGTCCAGGTTGACAGTACACCACCAGACCAACTGGAACTGAATCATGTTGCATTGGGTCGAGGCTGCTAAGCTCGAAGCGGCGCCGCTCAAACTCCATCCACGATACTGGAATATCAATCAGCGAGGTTCATGCTGGACTAGCATCAAATCCAAATGAACTCGTTACCAGGTCTGCTGCAAACCATCCCACCTAACCCAACGTATCCGCATACCAACCAACCGCTTGGAGCCAAGTGCTGTGTCGCTAAAGCAAACAACCAGACGCAGAAAACCACCGCCCGAGACAACGGCAAGGATCTGGATGTCTAGTATCGACTAAGAGGGCAGCTCAAATGGGGGCCCCTCTCCGCTAACCCTTGCACTAGAACTCCCCCAAAATGCGGCTCGGACTGGCGTCAACACTTGCAGCAACACTTGCAGCAAACTGGAGTCTCAGATGAGCCAGTGGAAAACGAAGCTTGACCTTGTGGTGACGTCGTGGGCTTCGGCTGTATCTCTCTTGGGTTTGATGCTGATGATTTGCTGCAACACACATGACAGCCTGACTTTTGTCTCTGGGTGTCATCTCGAAGTGCCAATTGGCCTGACGGGCAGCTACGGCTGTAGGAAACAGCATTGACATCCATGGATCTATGGACGCTGGACCGAACGGCGGTATTAGGCCCGTGCCTGTCTATGTCCTCCTTATTCGAGATGCGGAAATCAGATGGAAATGCAAAAATCAGACATAGACATTTGAGATGCAACGCCCATCATCTGATGTCTCTCGCTTGTCGTTTTTTCGTTTCGTTTCAACCAGCTGCCCGCCCTCCAACCGCCGCTGCCGCTCGGCTTTTCGCCCTCTAAAATGGCCATCCGCAGGGCGACTGTGCTTAGCCGAGCGGGCCGCTACTAAACGAAAAGCCTCAGCGCTCGAGGCCGCCAATCCCAGTCCAGCTCCAGCACCCTCAAGAGTTAAGACGCTCCACGCATGGCCTAGCCTCAAACCTCAAACCTGAACCCAGACGCCCTGCACCTTGCCGATGCGCAGATCGAACCTCGCCAATGCATGGAAGGCTTCGAAGTTCACCTGCGGCCAACTGCACGTGCTAATGTATGTATGTGCTCAGTTTCATGTGTATGTACTTGCAACGGCGCCAAGGGCCTAATATGAGTCCATGTACCACCGGACCACTGGACCATCTGTATGTCGCACTCGACTCGCAATGCAACCACCATCCATCTTACCTATCAATGTCGATGGAGATGTCAATGGAGATGTGGCTGCTGAAGCGAGTAGAGGCAGGGAGAACGAGGGGCAAGAGGGGAAAAGGTCTCACGATGCAGCCTGTCAGCTGTGACTGCGGCGTGCGCGAGACGGGGATTGCCAATCATGGCCATACACGTCAACTTCAATCATGTGTGTCTTCAGCTTCTTTTTCTTTTTCTTTCTTTTTCATTCCTTCTTTACGATAAATCCCGAGTCTGCCATCCAAAATGCTGTTGACCGCATCATGAGTATGTCTGTACAAGCCGTACTTGTCCCTATACTTGCTCGACTTACTCGAGTTGATACCACCTTACCTCCCAGTCTGTAACATCTGATATCAGTGACCCTATTCGGGAGCTGCTCTGTCGGGGCAATGGCTCTGTAGATCATGGAGCTAGCCTAAGGATTCATCTCCAAAGGCCCGATCACCCAGGCCTTGGGACTTACACCAGCGTCCGCACGCTACTAGCGGAGTTACACTGCCACAATTTCCACGATCTTGTTGCACATCCATCTACCCAACTACCTTAGTTGATGTACGGAGTATTAGCCAGTTCACCCGATATTCCGGCTGTGGTTGTCGCTCTTCAATTCAAGTTGAAGATAATCTCGTTTACTTGTCGAGCTCGTCTATGTTCTTCTCATCTCCGCGGTCTTTTTTTAAACAGCAGTAGCTTAATCCTTTTTTTAGAGCCTCAACTCCATGCATGCATTTTCGCTTGTTTTCTTCCCCCACTCTCATTCTCGCTTCTCGCTTCTCTTCTTCAAAGCTGTTGCTTGCTCAACACCCCCGTCGGCTTGGCGACCCGGAAAGGGTTCTCCAACGCCGCTCACCATCTCATCCTAGATTCATGCAACCAACTCTAATCCTTCCATCTGTCAAAACTCATCCGTCACATCTCTCCTTACGTAAATTAACTCGGCAGACCGGCGTCATGCTGAAGCCCAAGCCAATATACTCGTCACCCACCACCATCTTCGGCAGTTCACGGACATCACGCTCCGATGAGTGGTCACCCCCGGCTTTGGAATGCGGATGATGCGGTTTTGAATCTATTCGGCATACCTGAATCCCAAATCACCGCAGCTACGGAAGCTGCAGGTAGGGCCAAGAAAAGTCTTGGTGTCGGCCGAAGAGGGAAAAAATCAAGGATTAACGTTGCCCTCGAGTAAACAACCCCCGGCATGTAGCACGGTGCACCTTATTAAACTGTGTCCAAACGCGGAGATTCTAGCCTTGCTCACAGCCACATCGTCCTCCCCTGAACGCTGTGGCTCGATTTCTTTCGTGCATAGAAGGGGAAAAAAGAGGTTTTAAAGTTCTTACTGAGCAAAATGGGGAGACAAAATAACCGGCGCCTCTTTCATATCTCTCTCTCTCCCATCTCTTATACAGGTGCGGATTGATACGTCCGGATCCAACTTGATGCCTGTTCCAAGAATCTCGCTCCATCCGACTTTTCCTCCACGCCGCCCAGCAGCGCCAGCCTCGTAGCCTCGACCCCTTCTCGACAACCCTGGTCACACCAAGGCCTCGCAGCAATGTTTCTAAAAAAGTACCATACGGACTCATTCCGCCAGTGAAATGAAGCCGCCAGCCTCGTCGCCTCGCTAACAACCGACCCAGCGTATTCCGGGTGCCGGTCCAGGAAGAACATGAGGAACGCCCACCCGGAGATGTCATCGTGGTGGGCCATGGCCCATTTCTTCGCCGCGTCCAGCATGCCCGGGAGGTTATTGTCTCCTCGCACGCCCGGGAGGTTATCGTTATCCCCTCGCATACCCGGGAGGTTATCCCCTCGCGACGCCGTCTCGGACACGGCCTTGGTGAGATACCGCGCGTGAAGCCAGGCGTAGTAGTTGCGTGGGTGTCGCTCGGCGGCTACCGAGATGACCCTTTTCATGGTGTCTGTGGCGTCTATCTCGAGGCCGTGATCTTGGAAGCGCTGCATGAGCCATTGGCGATGGCTCCATAGTGTGGGCGATTTCGTATGGCGATGAAGGCGACTTGTAAGAAGGCTGTCTATCAGGTACTGTTCGTCGTGAAGTCTTGACGCAATGTCTATGCCTGACTTGATCGTGTCTTGGAGTAGCCTCTTCCTCGTGTTTGCAGCGGTAAGATGTTCAGGGTCCATCAAGAGCATCACAGCTGTCGCTCTCAACACAAGTCCATCCCCATTGATCTCATCCCGTACTCCTTCCACGTGTTTTTGAAGTATCCTGCGGGCATAAAGAAAAGCCTGCACCAATCGTAGCTTTGGCACCGCTATTGCTGGTCCATCTTGTAGGAGTATCGTCTGTCCATCAACCATGTGGCTTCGCCCCAGCATTTCAATCTCTAGCAATTCCGGCAGTCGCTGCGACAGCGCATCCGCAATTCTGGTAAAAACCTGCTCATGGTCGCCCTGCTTAATTGCCCTCTTGACATCGTCATCCAAAGCTCTCGACATCTGAAAGCTCCTCGTCGTTTTGTCGATTTCACGCGTGTTTTTGTATCGCTTTCAAGGCTAGTGCAGGGTAAGTGCATGGTGGAGGCGAGGCACGGCAGACAGCCCACATGCAATAGCTCGGGGTTATGACATACGTCGTCTGTCTGTCCAGCTGGCCAAAGTCAAGCTGCAGAGTCACCTGTTCCAACATTTCACCACGAGCCACAAGCAAAGCAGAGCTTCGCCTTTGCCGCAGTTTGAGAGAAAGCGGCAGGCTGGGAATCAGTATCACCTTGTACACTTTTCGCAAAGCTATTTTGACGCCGCAAACATGGCTCACCTTATGCTCATCGTGTTCCTCGTCGAGGCCACCGTGAGCTTCATCAACGCAGTCGGTGCAGCAAAGATCAACGACCTGGTACGCCTCAGCTATAGCCCTTGGGATCTCTCTCGTGCAAGTTTCCTGGATATTTTGTGCTAATAGTCTTTGCGCAGCTCTGGACCCTCATCAACTTTCTCCCCGTGCCGACCTCCAAAGCCGCCGCCGAGCAGCGAAAAGTTCAAGCCGATTATCTTGCTGTGCGGCGGGAGATGAACGCCACGAGCAGCCAGGACGAGTTTGCAAAGTGGGCAAAGCTGAGGCGCAAGCACGATAAGCTCCTTGAGCAGCTTGAGGCATCGAGTGCGTTACATCTCTTGCCATCCTCCGAGACATTATACATCTCCCTTGATACCTACGACCAAATACTGACCGGTGCGTTTACGTGTGTAGAAAAGGGACTCGAATCCGCCCGCTCCAGGTTCGACAGCACCCTCACGGCCTTGCGCTTCCTTCTTACTCGCGCGCCGCAATACATTATCCCCTTCTGGTACGCCACTGAGCCTATGTTCTGGCTGCCGCATGGCTGGTTCCCTTACTACGCCGAGTGGATTATCTCGTTCCCGCGTGCTCCCCTGGGGAGCGTCAGTATCGCATCGTGGCAGCTCGCTTGCGCAGGCATCGTCACGCTGCTGAGCGACATCCTGACATTCATCTTCAAACTCGTTCTGGGCTCAAAGCAGCCGGAAACGCCTGTCAAGACTCCTACCGAAGAGAAGAGCGAGAAGACGAGTACTACGGACGAGAAGAAGACTTCATAGATGGCGCTAGAGGCAGTTTGATAATAGAGAATAACCCTACGCCCCACGCGCTCTCGATTTTACGAAAACAAAAGAGAAAAAAACAAGGAAATTGTGTGGAAGAATGTATCTCGTAGAATTTTGACGCAAAGTTCCTCATTGCAAACGCTGAGACTTTGTAACACGACAGAGAAAAGGGTTTATATAGGCATCATATTGACTCTGGCGACCACGGAAGAAAGAGGATCGCTAAAGCTTCGAATGTGCCACTAAAGAAGGAGGAAAAAAAAAATTCACGAGTCGCACGAGGCACGAGATCGGTCAAGCGCAAAGGGGGGAACATGTATATCTCATTGATGAAGATACTGCTGCTAGCTGTAATAGTGCTGATAATTTCGAGTATCAAGCGCACACAAATGGCTGAAACGAATTTGCAAAGAAGAGAGGAAGAAATTGAAGGTGATGGAGGAAGCAAGGAAATTGGGAAACGGAAAAAAAATTCTGGATTCATAGATGGAAAGTTGGCGGGGCTCCGGCAATAGTTAAACCCGTTCCCGTCCCCACTCAATGCCAGACGCTGCAAATGCTCCCTCAACTAAACACCAAAGGACATGTTGAAGCAAATTACACATCTCTTGATCATCTCATTCGCCATAAATTTTCCGAGTGCTTCTATTAATGCGGCGGGGAGTCGGTTTATTGAAAGGCCTACTTGAGACATCCAGTAACGATTCCGTGACGTTTCCTGGGGTACAATGACTCGCTCTGGAATGCCTTCACGCAAGGTCCGCACTGGCCGGACATTTTCTCGCGTGGTGTTTTGAATGCAGCCTCAATGGCGACTTTAAGTGGTCATCCCCGTTTGTCTTCGCAAGTTGGGTCCCTAGACAACCGCCCTTGCTCGTGGAGATCACGGGCGTGAAAGGTCAATCTCATTGTCTGTGATATGAAACGAGAAGTTTTAGAGATGTGCTGTACTCAGCGTGGCTGTACCGACTAGCCTTGTGCTGGTATGCTTGAGCGTAAGCTGAATGTGGCTATAGTTCAATTCCTGTGGTTTCTATGGCTACACAAGCCAATTGCTTCCACTGCCGGTTGCGCCAGAGGGGGCTGATCGAGCAAGAGATATGGTGGGTCATAAACAATAGCCCTTTGAGCATTCATATGCTTGAATGTGGTCTCAAATGCACGGCACCCAGTCGTGGAAACGAAACGCCACCGATCTTGCGTGCATCTAAAGCAGCACATTGTAAGCGGCAGTACATGTTTGGGAGACATGGCGTCAACGAAGCAGTAGCGTCACAATAGAATCCCGCCGATCCTAATCCTTCTGTCACTCTGTTGCGCCAATTATACGTTCTTATAAAAAATAGATAAGGACAGGGATAGTTGGAAGGCACCGGGAATAGGGCTGAACCAAAGCTATGTTTGTTTCATACACTTGGGGTCTTAGATGCCACACACGACCAACACCTCTCATGAAACTAAAGGAACAGGATCATGCCGCTAAAAATATACTACTTCTTGTGTATGCCAATTTATGGTGTGCACGTGGAACAGAAATAGATCTGCAGTGCTGTGTAACTTAGAGTGCTGTATTTAAGTACCATCAAGTTGGATATATACAGATACTGGATGGGGGGCTGCAAATTCCTCTAATAAGGAAAAAGATGCCTGACTATCTCATATATCGGACCACCCAAACGCATTGGTTTACTTGTACAAACATAGACAACACTGAGTTTAACTTGAAACTAATTAACACAGATCTGCTCGAAGGTGATAGGTCTTAGTCCGTAAATGAACTCATCTATGAAATACGCGACATGAATTCCAGAATTCTCCTTATAGCTTAGAATCCCTCAACCCAATAGAGGGAGGTGTAACATCCTTGCCTTTGTCACTCTTCCTGGGCCTCCACATCATATATAGCGGTTCAGATAAGAAGTCCTCCATTAAATCTCTGGTCTCGTCGCTCGGATTCTCAACTTTCATTGGGAAGTTGATGATGTTCAAGAGGATAGACCCGGCTCTTTCGAGAGTTCCCCGGCTCAGTTGGACACACTCGGTATATCCCTCGACGTCAAACTCGTCAAGTATGGATTCATATTTGCCGGTAAGAAGTGGTGCGGCGTGAAGGCTGCGATATTCAGGGAGGATCCACATGGCTTGACCATCTATGTATTTGAAAAGCTCAAGAGTCAGTAAAAACTCATCAGTGTAAAGACCAAGGTGGTGACTTACAGATATGCTCTCGTCCTTGCATTGCTCGGCGGTGCCACACATCCAACTGTCCATACAACTGCTCAGACATCAACCGAAGCTGTGACCCCGGCTCAAATCCGTAATGAGGAGTATCAGGCATATTCCTCGGATTCTCTTCGTCCTTCCAATGAGTCACGCAGCAACCTCCTACAATGAGCGGTGGTGACTTTTCTGTGTCGACGAGCTTGAACCACATCTGTCCGGGACTAGTCCGTGCAGCAGCAAGGTACTGAGCCTTCTTTACTGCAAAAGCCGCGGCTTCTTTTGGGCCACCTTCACCAATGTGAGGGAATGTGACTACCATTGGGGCTTGTCTTGGAATGCTCCATGATTTCCAAAAACTGCCAAAGACTCCATCCCAATCTTTATCAAGATCAACAGGAAGAACTTTGAGATTGCTTAGAGAAGGCATAGTGGCAATAAACGAGGATCGTTGTCAAGTTGTAAACGACTCAAGAGCTTGTTGAATAGCCATTGAAGAGGGATGCGATGCCATCTATTTATATCAAGATTCTTCAGGCATTGAGGTTAAAGACTTGCTCTGCCTCTCGAAAAAATACCACAATGGGATTCGAGTATTCATCCAAGGTAACATCCTGTTGTTTTATTTACGTGTTGCTAGTTTAGTAACTGCTTCTGTGATGATTCTTACACACATCAGGTAAAGCGGACCGATCCGTCCTACATTTGCTGAAGCTGAAGATGACGGCCCCCTGTCAGAGTGCCTAATTAGTGGAGAAGCCGTTGTGGCTTTCAACGCATTCCGTCAGACTGGTGGATTTTCACCGTACGAATGGCAGGTCAATAGCAATACGAATTAGACCTGCATACGCTAGTTAGCCCGGCAGATGCTACCTATTTCTAATTCAGCTCGGTGAAGAGACGAGCTGATCTACGAGCTGACCTGGTTGTTCTCGCCTCTGACTGGCGCATCTCTCAACTCAAGATTAGGCAGTGTAAGGCAGTGGTACGGGGTCAAGGACAGCCAATCGTTCAATTTAAAGATGCTGGCTGAAAATTCCCCACTAGCTGTTTGTGTACTAGCAAGCACTCCAGCAGTTGTCCAATAACGATCATAGTTACAGATTCGCTTTTACAGCAGCAACTTCCTCGTCCAGAGGCAAGATGTGCGGAAGTGGCCCAACGGGGGTAATTGAAAGAGGGTTGATCGGGGTATGGCTCTTAGTGTAGTGGTTTTTAATGTGCATAAAGTTAGTGGTTTCTTTGAAGCCAGCGACGTTCCAGTAGAGGTTTCGCAACCATTTATGAATGTTCGGGTAGCCGGAGCGGATGTCCCGAATGTTGCACTTGAAGTGTTGAACATATACCGGCTGTACAACTGTTAGCAGTGTTTTAGTATATAGGGGGAAGAAGATTGATGAAACGTACATCAAACCGAATAATTGTGACGTAGCTGTAGTGTTCATGTCAGCATTTGCTTCACCCTTTCCAAAACGGAGTGACTGTTCGGTAGCTTACAGGCGAACGTCAACCTCTGTGAGATTCTTGCCAAACCAGTAAGGGCCCTCAGTAGATGCCAAGTGCTTTTCGCACTTATCCAAGGCCTCGAAAAGCTCGGTAACGGCACGCTCATAAGCTTCTTGCGTCGACGCAATACCGCATTTATACACGCCGTTGTTAATGTTATCGTAATGCCAAGAATGGGCCTCGTCAATTTGACTCTGGAGTGCTTCGGGGTATAGGACGACGTTGCGATACTTTTCGTCGATGATGTCGTCAAACTGGTAGTGAATAGATGTCAGCTCGTGTTATGTCTATCGATCGAGAAAGAATCATTGGAAACGAACCTCTGTGCCAAACATGCGGAGGATCTCGCTGCTCTCATTGTTGACAATCACTTTTTGGATCTTGTCATACAACACTGGAACACTGAATCGGGCCTGGTAATCGGGGTCAGTCTCGTAGTAAACTTGTCGTAAATGAGTAAAGCCCTCGTGAAGCGGGTCTGGTAGGACATTCTCTCCTTCGGCGTCTGTATCTTCGGCAGTTGCAAATCGCCATCCTGTAAAACGATTAGTTGTTTGTGGTGGCTCAGGGTTGAGAGTCGCTACTTACCGCCGTCCTTCAAATACCAGTGTACAGATGTGAAGGGGATGATGTCTTCTAGACCCTTGAGCTTTCGAGCAATCAAAATTCGATGCGCCTATAATACACATTAGCCTTGGCATGAAAATATTGAAACCGTGAAATGATGACATACCCAAGGACAAGCATAGCTGACATAGAGGTGATATCTGCCCTTCTCTGCTGGAAATTTAGCTCCAGGTTCTTTGGAGATTTTCTCACGGAGGACGGCAGGAGGACGCTGGAAGTTGCCAGACTTGTCGGAAAAGCTCTTCCAGTTACTAGTGATATTGCCGTTAGACTGTTTCAATCGTGGAAGTATTAGCAATGTTCTCTATTGTGGTATGTCCATCAATATACTAGATGTAAACCGAACACCTCATCGCGCGGAGCCATGCCATGATACTTACCATTTTGGCGCAAACGATTCACAATGAATAGACACAATTGCCACAGGAAAAGAAAAACTCTACTATGCTATCCAACAAGAGGGGAAACACGGCGGGATATGAGTGCTTGAATGCATTCTCTCTTATTCACCCTTATAAATCAGCTGCGCGTGCTTACTCATGCCGCGCGGTAAATCGCATCACACCAGAATCGTGTTCTACTAGCAAATCGGGGAAGCTACTCCATAACCTGAGCATATTCATTAGTGAAGTTTATGTAGTAGACGCTTTGTAAGGCCGTTTTTAGGAAGTGGACCAGACTAGAAACATACCAAAATCGGTAAATCGTTCCGCCTCTCAAGTTAGCGTTATAGGGCGTAGCTTGGCAAGCGAAGGCCAGAAAAAGCGAGACTGCGAGATGAATAAGTGCATACATTCAGTGATATAAGCAGCTGACCAAATCGTAGAACGCCTATTCAGCCAGCATTAGAACTTTATTATATAAATATAGTAGCAGTTATTTAAAATATGTAAATATAGTAGCAGTTACTAGAAAAATATAGATATAGTAGCAGTTACTAAAGAAATATAGATATAATAGCAGTAACTCTAAGAATAAGTGTATAATTTACCGTGTAGATGCTCGTAATCTTCTCAGTCCCGGTTTTTCTGTCCTCCGCTTGCTTGGATGCTTGATCGGCATTGATAATAGTATAATGGCAGAAGCTCGTGGCTTTGCTGTTTTGGAGAATTCTTGCCCAAATCAACACTTAGAAAGCTCAACTCTAGTGGTCAGGTGATTTCATTAGGCTCTAAGAGTGAATTCATCGAAGGAGTCCATAGGAGCTGCATCTTTAACAATGCCTATAGCTTAAACAGCTGTAGGCTTGGACTTACAAAGGCCACTCAGATACAATGTGCAAAGTGTTATGAAGGCTGATCCCACATAGTTACAACCCTGCCAATTGTGCTAATCACAAGTCCCACGAGGCACAAGTTGTATGCTGTTTGTGTATAAGAGTCTTAAGGAGCGAAGTTGGAGATTGAAGTATGGAGTAGGCAATCCTTGCATTAACAAGAATCCATCTGTACCTCACGCGCATTGCGAAACCTCTTTCGCTTACTGTTATTCCGATATTTTCCCTACCTATGGGAGCGGCAGAGTCCGCTTCCCCGCTTGTCCTGTAGGCTGTAACATTGAGCCTTGTGTTCCTAACATTGAACATATCGTTCCCCAAGGCAATAGACGTCAGCTCAAGCCTAGAAACATAATTAAGCAACTAAATCAAGAAAAGAAGCAAGGGAAGAAAGAGAGAACAGAAAGAGTCCAGTTCAGCATCAAACAAGGCTGATCTGTTGTCAGGCTGCAAGTGAGTAATGGTCCATTGTCTGGTTAGAACGAAACAGCTTAGCCTTGTCGCGCACCCAATGTAAGCGCTGCTATGGAACGACAGGACAAGCCATCATTCTGGAGCCGCATTTCGAATGCGAATCATGTTCAGCCCTCCAATAAGTCGAGTCAATCTCCGGCTACCGCAGTGAGCGGCGGCAATAACGGCCAGTTGCTAAAGGGACGATTCTCATCACTCTTCTTGGGAAAGGATAGAGGGGGAAGTGACAAAAGTCGCAACCATTCAAATGAATCCGTTATCGAAGAGGACAGATCCGTCACAGTCAAGTCTGGCTCTTTGATTGGACATATCGGAGAAAATGGAAAATTCCCCGAAGCCGACCGAGACCCTTGGATTGAGGCGTACGAAAAGTTGCGAAACGACGAGAAAGAAGGAAAACTCGTCAATGCGTACGAAAAGATACTCACTAACCGCGCTACTGCGACCATATCGGGCACTCAATATGCCGAGGGTGATATCCAGGCGGATGCTCCCAATCAATTCGAAGGCCTCACTGAGGCCGACAGGGTCGATATGATGAAGGCTACTCTAAGTCCGGTGTTGGAAAGAGCTAAACAGGAGAAGACTTGGAAAAATATCGCTCTATATGCCGACACACTCATCAAAAATGTTGGTAAAGGGGTTGGAGATGCTCTGCAAGCTCACCCACCGGCGGCCATGGCCTGGTCAGGCATCTGCCTCTTGCTCCCGGTAAGTAAGTGCCTTCATCGACTGGTCGCATCCTCGTGCTAATTCAACCAGATCATTGTTAAACCAATTAAAGAAGAAGAAAAAGTGACTGAGGGGCTAGAATATGTAATGAACCGCATGGACTGGTACATCCCACTGACCAAAGTGGTCTTGCAGCGGGAGTGGCCAGATAATGTCGCACTTCAACAACACCGAAGCAGCCTCAGAGACAATGTCGTCACCCTGTTCACATCTCTTCTAAAATTCGAGATGGAATGCGCGTGCCGGGCTTACAGCACACATCCAGTCGTCCGCGTCCTTGGAGACATTGTTAGCCTGAGCGGCTGGGAAGATAAGCTAGAGGATATCAAAAAGGACGGGGAAGCAATCGAAAAGGATCTCCAGAGTTATGGAATAAACAAACTGACGGAGTATTCCTTACAAACAGCGTCAAACACCAAGGATATCCTGACTGAAGTCAAAAGAATTAACGAAGCTGCCACCAGAGCTGAAAAAACGAAGGCTGCCGAGAGGAAAGACGATCTGGTAGGGCTCATTTCGCGATTTGGAGCCACCACGTACCGCGACCAGATGGAATTCAACCCTCAAAGGCACCCAGGTACTTGTGAGTGGTTTTGCAGACACCCAAAGTATACATCGTGGTTAAATTCCACCAAAAACGAACTGCTTCTCGTCACGGCTGAACCAGGCTGTGGTAAGTCGGTACTGGCCCGATTCTTGATCGAAGCAGAATTGCCGTCTCAGCGAGAAGACGCCGTTATCGGATACTTCTTCTTCAAAGACAATCCAGTGCAGAACAATTTGGTAAACGCACTGAGCGCCATTCTTCATCAGCTCCTCAATCTCTGCCCAGATGTTCTCGATACTCTAGGGACAAATATCAAGAAGTTGTCTCCTGAATTGCTCAAAGACTGTGGCCATTTATGGGGACTTATCGAGGATGCTTGCGAGAACCTCTCAGAGAGAACTGTTTTCTGTGTTTTCGACGCATTTGATGAGTGCAATAGCGACGGCCGTGAAAGACTGGTGCGTTTGCTGGCTTCTCATCAGTTCAGCAAGAGGCGTATACGATTCTTAATTACAAGCCGGGGCTATCCAGCAATTGTAAGATCGTTCCGATCTATCGCGGAGAATCTTGTGCGTCTGGAAGGGGAAGAAAAAAGTGAAAAAGATCAGCTGCAGAATGAGATTGACATTGTTTTTCGCCATCGTGTTGAGAGTCTGATTGAAGACAGAAGGCTCGGCCAAAAGGTATCTGAGCTGCTATATGAACGACTTCATACGAAGGGAAAGCGGCAGCGGACATATCTTTGGGTTCGTCTCGTCTTCAAATTCCTAGACAACAATTACCCACTGAATCTGGATGGGTGGAGAGACCTTTTGGATCAGCTCCCCGAGGATGTTCCTGGAGCTTACGAAAAACTGTTATCTAATGTCAGCAGTGCCGATCGCAGGCATGTTGAGACACTTTTGCGTCTCATCTATGTCGCTAAGGAGCCTCTGAGTATGAGTGCAGCAAACGTAGCTGTTAATATTCGCGGTAAATACTCGCTAGACTCTTTGGAAGATCTTGGTTTATCAGATAAATCAGCTTTTAAGGAATGGGTCATTAACACATGCGGATTTTTTATTACCGATTATGATGGCAAATTATTCTTTATACACCAGACAGCGAAAGAGTTCCTTTCGCCGGTACTGCAGACCTCAATGGACAGGGTCACCTCCGAAAATCAAGAAGTCTTCTCGTTTCAGACGATATCGTCAAGCACTGAGCTTTTAGCAAAGAATGCTGTTAAGTGGAGAGGTTCAATAAACACCGAGGAAGAGGCTCATTTCGTAATGACTGAATGCTGCTTAGCCAACCTATCGATATACAGGCAACGCCCAGAAACAAAGAAACTTGAAGCGCTCATTGAAGATGCATGGGAGCATGATCTAACAGTATATGGCGATGGTATAAGGGAATTCAGACGCCAATTGGGCATTTCCGACGATTTCTTTGATTACAGCTCAACATATTGGTCGAGCCATTTCCGAGCAGCAAAACTTCACCTCGTAGATAGGTCCGCGGGTAGTGTGGAGATTGGGGATACTCATCGAATCACAAGGCAATCATTATTTCAAGCATACCGATTAATAATGACATATCCTACACGTTCCGCATGGTTGTTGTCACCCGCTTTGATGACCGAAATCAAATATTTCATGAAGCGACACCGTTCTGGACATTTCCTAACGAGAAAAGGCTCTCTTTACATTCAGGAATTTGGCAAGGATTCGAATGACTTGGAAGTCTGGCCTTCAACAACCCTCTTCTCTGTCCGATGTTCACCAATCGTTTTCGCCTGCCTTCTAGGCTTCCCTTTGTTCATACAAGAATGGCTTTCAGACAACGCCCAGAAAAACGCAGCGCAAGTTCTTGAACAGAAATGCCGCGCGTACAGCAGTGAGGCTGAGACACAACTTGCCTTGGCGAACGCAATTGTCTCAAACCTTGGATCTTACCGAGAGAGAGAATGCTGTATCTCTGAAATTCTAAGCTACGAGGCGAAATTCGCACTCGATAACTTCTCCAGGCTTGAGCGTCTTCTTAGGTTTGGGGATGAGATACTCGACGCGTTATCTGGATATGTCGACGAAGTTGGAATGAGAATACTCGCTCGTGGCCAGTTGAAGAAGTTTAAGGCAATGACAAGGCCTGAAGACAAGCTTGGCGAGGAGTCTGTCAAGAGGAAAACCTAGAAGAGCGGAAACTACCTGAGCTTCTGTAGGATAAGCCGGCACTCAGTTGGGAGAGAACTAACCGTCAATGTACGGCAGCTAGTCAAATACACGAATTATTAATGTACAGGCCGTTTCCCTAACTTTTGTCAACCCGGACGCCTTGATCACATGTGCTGGAAGGTGCCAATTGTCACAACTTTGACACTAAGGGTGCTGCAGGGCTACGTGGGAAATCACTGAGAGATTACTTCTAGTAGTAAATCTGGGGTGATATAAAGAAATGGAATGCTTCTTTCTGACCCCTCTTCTAGGAAAGAAAAAAGAGAGTTAATAACGATCCAGATCCGCAAAATTGAATTGTAACAATGTCACCCCGCCAGGACGGTGACCTAGGACAACAGTTTGACCATATATAGCCGCACAAGCAGGCCTGTGCTCGTGAGGGAGCCAAAGAAGATTCCTCCCGCCAAGATTCACCCACTTTTTCTCGACGGATAATGCATAATCATAAGCATCCTTGCCAGAAGACTTCTCGTGTAAAGTGGTTTCTGCAAATGTAAGTACTCCATAGTTCGTGTTCAGATACTGACCATCGTTCGAGAATGCCAGTTTTGTGAGGAGTTGATTAGTCTCGAGCGTCTGCTGGAGCGCTCCCGTAACGGCATCTAAGAGCTGCACTGTGTGGTCTGTTGAGGACAAGGCTAGCATCTTCCCGTTGGGTGAGAAATCAATGGCCGTGACCCAAGCTAAAATGCTCTGTACCTGAAGAGTCTGCTGAAGCGTGCCTGTGGTCATATCCCAGAGCCGCACCGTACGGTCAATCGAGGCCGAGACTAACGTTTTGCGAATGGGTGAGAAAGCAATAGCCCCGACAGCCTCAGTGTGTCCCTTGAGTGTTTGAAGTGTATTTGTAGCTGCATCCCAGAGCCGTACTGTGCAATCGTGCGAGGCTGAGGCTAGCGTTTTCCCATCTTGTGAAAACGCTATAGCATTGATGCAACCGCTATGTCCTTCAAGTGCTTGTTTGAATGTACCAGTAATTATGTCCCAAAGCCATAGTATACAGTCATCTGAGGCTATAGCTAATAATTTGCTGTTAGGCGAGAAAGCAATGACGGTAACATAACTGCTGTGTTTGAGTGTTTGCTGAAGTGTACCTGTAGCCGTATCCCAGAGCTGTACTGTACCGTCGTCTGAGACCGAAGCTAGCATTCTTCCATCTAACGAAAAGGTAACAAGGTGAATATTATCGTTATGTCCCTTTGACGTTTGCTGTGAGCCTATAGCTGTATCCCAGAGCCGTACCGTGTAATCATCTGAGGCAGAGACCAGCATCTGACCATTAGGCGAGAAAGCAACTGCATTAACATAATCGCTATGCCCCTCTAGTGTTTGCCGGGGCGTGCCTGTGGCGGTATTCCAAAGCTGCACCGTGCCGTCGTTCGAGGCGGAGGCTAGTGTCTGGCCATCTGGTGAAAAAGCAACACCTCTGACCCAATCTCTATGTCCTTCACACGTTTGCTGAAGCACACCTGTATCTATATCCCAGAGCCGTATTGTACGGTCATCCGAGGCTGAGGCCAACGTCTTACCATCTGGTGAAAATCCGACTGCCCTAGTTGGACCCCTATGTCCTTTGAGTGTCTGTTGAAGTACGCCTCTACTTGTATCCCAGACCCTGACCGTGTGGTCAAACGAGGCTGAGGCCAGTGTTATACTGTCTGGCGAGAAAGCAACCGCATAAGCCCACCCGCTGTGACCCTCGAGCTTCTGCCGGAACATGCCTGTAGCTGCGTTCCAAAGCCGTATTGTACGGTCATTTGAGGCCGAGGCTATCGTGCTACCGTCCGGTGAGAAGACAACAGCTCTAACCCACTCGCTATGACCCTCAAGCTTCTGGAATGAGCCTGTAGTTACATCCCAGAGCCGTACCGTGTGGTCATTTGAGGCTGATGCCAACATCTTGCCGTCTGGCGAGAAGGAAATAGCTCTTACCCACTCGCCATGTCCTTCAAGCTTCTGCCTGAACGTGCCAATAGTTGCATCCCAGAGCCGTATCGTGCGGTCGTTTGAAGCCGAGGCTATTGTCTTACCATCCGGTGACACGGCAACGGCATTAACATAACTGCTATGCCCCTCGAGAGTCTGCCGGAGCGCGCCCCAGTGGTCTCTGACACCTTCAACTGTTTTGATGAATGATAACCTTTCCCTCCATTGCTCTTTCTGGATAATACTTGTTTTCGGACAGAACACGAGTGCAGCGCCATATGTCTGTAAAGGAGCGCGTTCTATGATTGATCCATAGCTAATGATGAATTTCTCAGCGTCTGCCAGGAAGGCAGTGAGCTCATGACTATTCATTTGATGCGATACCTGGAGGCGATTAGTCGCTTGATACCACGAAGAAGGTTCACTAACGTACTACCTGCTGAAGCTCTCTAATCGATTTTATCCCCGCTGACAAGCTCCTCGATAATGACAGACACTCAAGCCAGCGAAGGAACTGTGTTTTTAAAAAGCGAAGCACCACTCCGTCGTCCGTCAGCGCTTCTTTGCACTCTGGATCATTAATATTTTGACAGATATGGTCGGCCCAGAATATGCAAGAGTACCGCACTGGAGTCAACGGATCTGGATGAACCGGTTGTGAATCTAGGTATTCTGGTCTGAAGCCGAAGTCAATGCTGTAGATGTTTTTCTCCAGCGTTGCTATCGCGGAGAAGGAGTGCCTAGTAATGTCAACATGTCTTTGCGCAACCCCAGCTAGCTGAAGCGAGCTGTAATTTTGGTATAGATAGTCCCTGGCCGATGCGTGGATCATGTAGATATGATCGTCTCGTAAAGTAAGGAACGAGCCGCACATCTTGACAAATTCCCCGACTCTTTCTGTATTGACTGAAGGTAGTCCTGATACAACGGCCAGCTCCAGAAGATGCAGCGGACGATATGCAAGAGTAGCTGCCGCAAGCACGAGCAGACAATACTTTCTTTCGTAAAGCTTGTGGATTTGATCTAACATTTGAGCATAAATCCCCTCTAGGTCTGTTGGTACGGCATTGGTCACTGCCTCAACATCCCCAGATTCAATTGTTTGCAGTTGCAGGATGACTAGGGATACCCAGAGAAAACTCCCATTGGACTTCTGGCGGAGAGTATGCCGGATAAGTTCCTGGAGGGCATGGTTGTCTTGTAAGAACTTGAGTTGGGACACCCTTTCGTCAATATATGTGCCAATATCGTCAATTGCAGACACAGACTCCTTTAAGTCAATACTCAGCCCCATTTGAAAGTCGTTGGACCTCAGGAATCGCTTGATGATGTGGGTTTCCCGGCTGGATACGAGCCATTTGACATGCGAGTACTCAGGGAGAAATCCCAAGATAAAACCAATGAGACGTTCCAAGTCAGTGCATTCATCAAGGGCGTCGATGATCAGGTAGGTGGTTGTTCCCCTCAGGTCTCGCAAAATATTTATGAAGATGGCTGATAAGTGGTCCCAGGGATCTGACTCTTCAAAGAGCGCCCTGCCGATATGATCGTACTTTTTGCGTACATGCCGGATGAGCGATGGGCGTTGAATAATGAGCAGGTAGATCAGATTGCGTAGCATAGCAGTACCATTGTTGAAACGAACGTCAGTTGCCTGGTAGAAGAAGTAGGAGAGTAGTGGGTCGGCGTTGTGGTCGCTCAATCTCGTCGATGGTTCTACGTCGTTGATGAGACCGCAAATAACCATCGTCTTGCCCGTGCCTGGACCACCCTTAATCCAAAGCATTCGATTCTGCTCGTTGCGCCATCGCCGGAAATGGGAGTGATCGAGGATCCAAGTATATGCTTTTTTCACCAGGTCGCCTTTAATATCCTCAATTCGGGCTTTGTCGTCGCGAGGATCAGACACGAAGAGATCTCGTAAACAAGCTTGGTCCTCACGGCCAAGAGTAAGCTGGTCTGTCTCTTGGGCAAAATTTGAATGATCTCGATTGATCTTCGCTTGATCCGTAGCTGCTTCTGCATTGTGTCCCTGTTGGTTGTCTTTTACTCTCTGGGGTATATCTGCTAGAGCCTCCTCTACCGATTTGTTTGAGGAACTACGTGATATTATGTCTGAGAGGAAAGTAGGTGTCGCGGCAGGAAAGGGCATCGAACCGTGGGTTGCCGACGGTGGGGTGGGAGAGACTGTTGTGATCGATGGATCGACGTGGCCATAAGAGTCGGAGGAGTCTGTTGAGGCTAGTCAGCGAGTATAACGAAAGCACAATATCGGTTAGGTATACCTTGTGACGAATTTGCTGAGACCGGATCATAAGTAGGTGAGCCATCTTGCGTCTTCGACTTCGCTGAATTCCCTCTTCTACGTCCAAGTTGCTTTAACAACTTCTTCCTGAGAGTAAAGTCGCCCGCCATGGGTTCTGCGAGACTATATACAATAGAAATGTACTGTTCGCGGCGCTCCAGTGATTTTTGCGAGTGAAGTCTACGTCAAGATTTTTCCATCATTCTAACGACCCCCTCACGTACTGTGCTTCTCGAGTCTCATTTAATACAGGTGATATAGGACATGCAGCTAGATCCACTTTTTGGCTCGAGTATGTGTGCCCAACTGGCGTACAGCCTTTCACAGTCTCTATATACTTTAATCCGCCGTCGTATTTCTTTTTGCACTTTGACGATACACCACGTTCTCTTACGATTCTTGATGTTTCTTAAATTGATAATGCTCAGTCTTTTCATGCACCCGTTAATCCCGATACAAAGATCCTCGTTCCGATAGAGAACTAACTGGAGCATAGCTCTTATTCGATACATGTGAGACGCTATAGAACTCTCTTCATCATTTCCACAGTCTCTTATCCATCTCCTATATAAAGTGCTATATCAATACTCCTTGTCTTAATACAGAGCCAGCCATGGCACGAAAAGTCGCCAGCATTTTCAGCCTGTCGCCGCAAATCCCCGATTGATGCGGTTTGGGTCAGACGCAAATGCGGGGTATGACAAAGGTCTCACAGGACAATTCGAATAACACGAAGATTGTATTTATTGCTCTCTCAATCTCCTAGCTCTGGAGATTTATTCCTAATGCTTCATTTCACCAAGATGCAGTCTTATGGTGAAGTATGATCTAATGTTTGTTGCCACACATCTATAGAAACTTGGCGTAATTCGCTGCATTCTAAGTATCCACTAACGCGAGCTGTATACAATATACAAGTCAAGCGAAACTAATTCCAATAAAAAAATCTCATCTACATCACAATTTCGTTTCAAATTGGGAGAATGGACCACAGGTACAAAGTAATGAGGCTTTTGGGCTGGTTTTAATTGGCAGTGAGATTATGAGACCTGGATTACAGATTTGGGTCTATCTGACTAAAGCGTTTGTAGTGTCTAGAAATGGTTTTGAGGTCGTTGATCCATGTAGGTAGTTGATTGGAGAATACTGCTTTCCAGCAGTATCTACACTTTCTACGAATTCCCGTCCGGTGAAAAGTACTAGGAATCGTATTATTCCGTTCATAGTGGAATTCTCACGGCTATCCTCCACAAGAACAATATAATCCATCTTCCCACTAGTAGATTGTATGAAGCCTTAATGTTTCTGAGTCGGGAACATACCCACGGAAATATTGTTTAATTCTGCTATCTACGCTACCTATACTTCTTGATAGCCGGCAGCCGTATACATATTTGCACATCTATTTCTTAACATGGTTAATAACCAGTTGCCTAAATTCCTCCGGAGTCACCATCTTGATCCCGAGCAAATTGTTATCTCTACCATACGGTACACCCGCTTCAATCTCGAGCCCAAAAATAGTAGAACCAAGGAAATCTCGTGCAACCTCAAACTCCATACCTCTCCCGGCCTTGGCAGCTTCATATGCAGCAGCAAGTGAGCTCTTGCTGTCTTGGTGAATTATAGAGAGCTTCAAGTCAGGGCGGCCTTCTTGTACAGCGGACAAGATTTCATTCTGGGTTGCCATGCCAGTGCTTGTGTAAAAGGCTTTGTTTTCCGTCTCTTTGGGATTAAGCAAGGCGCCGACGACAGCTCGACCAGTGTCTGCCAGAGTGGACATGCCGACAGAAATATCGCCCCCGTTCCATACGTTCGCCGTGGCGGTTTTCCAATCGACAAAGAAGTTATCAAGGCCCCATTCAAGGAACGGTCCAGTATATAAGATTGTATACGCCATGCCCAATTCTTTCAGCAGATCCTGAATAAGGCCTTTCGCGCGCAAATAAGGAACGGCTCGAACTGACGGGATGCTCACGTCAAGACCGTATTCCGAAGGAAGAAATCTTTTGACACCAGCTTTGACTGCGGCTTCAACAAGCGCCTTTTGTTCGTCATAGTACAGGTGGTTTATGGCCGATACAACAGCGTCTTGGCCCTTGAGAGCATCCACCAGGGAGTCAATTGATCCGTAGTCGATTTTCGCAATCTTGACGCCATCAAACTCAATTTTGGATGAATTCGATTCTCTTAAAAGTATTGTGACATTGAATCCGGCTTCTTTAACGGCTTTGACAACTGCTGGCCCGAGGTAGCCAGTTGCACCAGCAATTGCAACGTTCTTGAAGGAGCTCATTATTGGTGCTATTTGATTATTTAAAACAATAGATAATTTGAGATGCAAAAGCTGATGCGACTGATGTAGATTAAATCTAGGTTATTGGGGTTGTCCATGCCTTTTTATATCCTCTACCACTTCGATAATCGCGAATAGTTTTCTCCATTCCAATATGTTTCCGAATTCTATGCCAACAACTACTTTAATAATGCTGATTATTTATTCAACCTGAAAGAAGCCCCCTATATAGCACTCCAAAGAAGGATGGGTAGCAAGGTATGGTCAATTGTCTATTCTATTAAGCTCGATTCTCATCAAAACATATACTAAACAGTTGACAACGGCTCAGCTAACAAAACGGATCGGGTAATTGCTCCATCAAACATATTCAGGCAGCCTCTTATTGCGAAAACGAAACGCATTACCGTTAAGCACAGAAAAATCTCATTGGTTGAGATTCGTAACAAACCCCATGTTGGATTTCCAAGCAAACTGATTAGCTATTAGCTGTGGACAGTTGCGCATATCTCTCAAAGAATAAAACAGTTCTCTGACGGACCTTGATTTATCAGCAAGCCTCCCTCGCTATGGCGTCGCTCGACGATGTACAGGTAGATTGTGGACACCTCCTTTCAGTAGGTTGCATTTTCCCATCCACGTCGCCTCAAGTTTCGACTTTAGCCCTGTTTAGAATTAGGCTCCCTGGAAGCAATGCAAAGACATGCTTGATTTGTAGCTGACGCTTCGTCATTCGCCGGCAAGTTGGGGGGTTTCAACAGCCTGAGACTCTACAGATGATTAACACCTAAGCCCAGATGAAACACAAACAAGGGCGACAATAAAACTCTTTAAAGTGTTACTCGTACTTTCATCATTGCATGCATTTAGCATCTCTATTCTTTGTAATGTTTCCTGGATAGGGTTAGATACGAGTATGGGCGTAAAGGCTAAAGTCTTTGGCGCAGAAGCTTACAGGAGAGATGGATCCGTTCACTAATCTACTGTAATAGTGGAATTTCCTTAAATGGACATTGGTGGATTTGATCACCACTTTAGAGGCTGGTCAGTCCCCCACCAACAGCACATAAGGTTGAAGTTGGAGCCCCTTCCACTCTTGTATCCCTTTTGCATCATGTCCAATACGTGTACGAGGCATGTAGTTATATCTAGCTTACAAATCTAATGAGACCAACGGCGACGGAGCTTCTATTCTCTCCTGTCCGATATACCAAGATCATACCTCAACATTGTCTTATGGGCCCTGGGTTGCAGTAACGATATAAACTGTGACGCATTATTGAGCAGTATTCAGCATGTTAATGAAGTCATCTGATTAGCGACCCCGAACCTCGAGTATCTGGTCATTAGGAACGCAGCCATCAGAAACCTCCTGCACGGCCAAGCGCCAGCGGTTCATCTTCTTCGTTATTTATTTTCAGCATTTCGACAACATGGACAAAGACAGCGAGGTAGCTTCCAAATACATTTCGGACGACAATGCCGAAATTGAACTGAAGCAAGGCTCGCAGTCAGATACCTCTTCTCCCGATGAAACATCTCTAACGCCACCACCTGTCGCTTCTCCAAGCAGTCCTGTCCCAGATGGCGGACTCAACGCATGGCTTCAAGTTTTGGGAGGATGGGTGGTACTAGCAGCCTCTTGGGGCCTTGTAAACACCTTTGGGGCGTACCAAACATATTATCAGACTGTGATGCTCACATCCGAGTCAGCGTCTACAATATCCTGGATTGGATCTCTACAAGCATGCCTTCTGTTTCTTGGAGGCCTCGTTTCAGGACCTCTCTTTGACGCTGGCTACTTCACGCCGACTATGATTGGGGGGCTACTGCTTATTTGCTTCGGAATGTTTATGACATCTCTCTGCTCAACTTACTGGCAAGTGTTGCTTGCCCAGGGAGTCTGTGTTGGTATTGGAATGGGTTTGACATTTTTGCCCGCTACGGCCATTCAGTCGCAATACTTTGCGAAGCGACGAGCTTTTGCGATGGGCGTCGCTGGGACCGGATCCCCTGTTGGAGGAATCATCTTCCCTATTATTTTCAGCCATCTACTTCCGAAAATTGGCTTTGGATGGACTACTCGAGTCATTGCGTTTATCATCTTGGGGCTCTCTGTTATACCCGCCGTCTTTATGCGGCCTCGATTACCAGCATCGGGAAAAATTCGTTCTCTTGTCGACACCTCAGCTTTCAGGGATATGGCCTTTGTACCCTTCATCATCGGTACTTTTCTGACCTTTCTGGTCCTCTACACTGCTTTTTTCTACATCCAAGTGTTTGATGAGCTCAACCATTTGTCGACATTGGAGTTTGCACCGTATACAGTCACATTGCTCAACGCTGGAAGCGTGATTGGTCGTTTGCTACCCATGTACCTCAGCGACAAGTATGGAGTGCTAAACGTTACAATCTTTTCTACCTTTGCCTCTGCAATTTTGGCGTTCGGTTGGATGGGACTAAAGAACTTGGGCGGTATCGTCGTGTTCACGCTTCTCTATGGAATCACTTCTGGTGCCACCGTTGTGGGAACACCAGTCGTCGTCATGGTCGGATCTCCCGATATATCGCGAATGGGAACGCGTTTGGGTATGTCATTTATTTTCTTCGGGATAGCTATTCTTGTTGGCACGCCTATAGCAGGTGCTATATTTGGAGATTTTACACGGACGCGTTGGCTGGGTGGTATTGGATATTCCGCTGGAGGTTTGATCTTGGGAGCGGCTTTCATGTGCTTGTCGTGGATTCCCATGAGCAAAAAGAAAGGGACGTGGAAAATTTAGTTGGGAGGTTGTACTCCGTATCGGGTTTAAAATGGAGAGAACCGTGTTAGCTATCTTTCAAGAATTTGGACTTCTCACTCTAACGACAGAATCCTCCAGAGCTCATTAATTTGTCTACGTATTGTTTTAATAGCACCACACAACTTCAATCTATAATTGAACACTTCTGGTAGTGCTTACTACAGCACTCGGAGAAATACTGAGGTCATCACTAAAGATCAGAACGTTGGCTTGCACAGATTGTCAATTTAACTATCTAGGTTAAAACCCGGCCTGATTCCTCTGGTATTGAATTGCCATGTGCAGCTATGATGAGCTTCATGTTGAAAAGGAGACATTTCGCATCCCGAGTTACTACTGATGATCAAGGAAATCGTTGATCAATGCTGCATATGCATCAGCATACTGATAGAGGAATCCATGTCCTGCGTCCGGGAATATATGCAACGCAGCATTAGGATGGCTCATTTTCTCCCACATGAGGATGCTGTTTTTAGTTGGTATTATAGCATCATCAGAGCCTTTGCCTTTAATTAGCACTTATAGAGTTTGTTATCGGTGACTGACTTACCAGTGGCGATGAGGACCGGCATCTGGAGCTCATGAAACCGATCATATGATCCGTCTATTGCTTTGCTTGGATCGATAAAGTGAAAATATGCGACGCTTTGCTCATCAGCAGACTCACGGCTTGCGTAATCACAGCGATTTTGACGTCCGGTCGTGATTCTCTCCCATGCCGCATGGCCAGCGGCTTGGCCTTGAGCAGAACTGGTGAAAAAGGTTGAGATAAATGCATCCTTATGCTCATTAACAGTAACGGCTTCTTGGAGCTTTTGCAGTACGGCAGGGTTGCCAAGCTGAACGCCCTCGCCAATACTTGGTGTTGTAGCCGAAAGAATGAGATGGCGAACAAGCTTGGGCGCATTAAGAGCAATCATCTGGGCATTAAATCCACCCCCTGAGAATCCCATAACATCCACTTGCTTCAGACCCAATGTGTTAATGATGTCAATAAAGTACTGAGCAAGCTGAGCCACAGTTGATGGGAAATGCCCTCCAGATCTTCCAGAATTCGCGGGATCGATAAGAATGACTGGCCGCTTCGATGCCAATGGATCAATGAGAGCTGGATCCCAATGATCCATGGTGCCCCTTTAGTACATTAGTAATTGAGGTTTCCATGTCTTTTTTGCGAATAGAGTCACCTATAGTGCATGATCAAAATGAGAGGGACACCTTCTGCCAAGCCTAGTCGTCTGTAAGCAAATTTTATGCCATCAATATCCACAAATTCATCTTTTGCAGTTGCATAAGTCAACATTTTGATATGTTGTTTGATGATGTAAATGATATGGTCTAAGATTCAATACTTTTAGTTCTAGGTGGTGGTAGAGGGAAAAGTCTCTGCTGGAAAGTTGGAAAATGAAGGAATAGTTTCGAGATGATCCTTTCATATCTCTCATATATATATATGTATATTTATCTGAATATATCAGCAGCTCAGTAGCGATTATTGATACTCAACAGAATATCATCGTTTCTTGACAGTGGTAATGGACCCACAACCTCATAATGAAAGACCGGAACCAACGAAGATATTGAGATTACTGATCGAAAGATATCAAGCTCAAGTAATTGATATCCTTCTTCTGTCTCTAGGGTAGTATATATCAGTTACTCACCTGATCAACACGGCATTTAATAGCATGATAGGAAGTGGCTAATGGTGGAAACCAAACCATCGAATTAAGGCAGTGGCACCCTGGTCCTCGACGGAGTTGTTACTGCTACACTATTATCCTCCACCCCTTAGCATCTGCACTAATCTGATGTGGAAAATGGTTGTGGGGACCTGCCAAGTTTAGTTTTACTTCATCGCCACCTCTTTGCCAGCACATTGTTAGTTCCCATTTGGCACTCTTTCTCGTTGCTGCTGAGACAAAAGTTGTGAATGAGTTCTGCAGCCAGCAAAATAAAAGAGAACGCGGTTGGGCTTTTTTTTTTTGACCAATCGTGTCTTATTTATATAGATTATTATACGTTGGCCCTCATTGGAGGAATTGTGGTGCAGCCTGATAGTACATGCGGGTAAAGCTGGCCGCAAGGCTCCGTAAACATAAGAGCAATCTTTGCGGGGCAGCATCATCGCCTGGGTAGATCACAATGATTGTGTCATTTCTTTCTTATCTAGTTGGTTAGTTAGTTAGAGAGTACCCTGTGAACTCAGTATCATTTACAGCGTTCCTTTTACCTTGCTATGTATATACCAGCTACATGGATCCGCGTGTGCGGCTGAAAGAGGCTGAAACACTTGAGAAGGGATATTAAATGAGAAACATTGATTCGGAAAAGGGGATACTTTGAACCAGATAACCAAACGGCCCAAAAAATAAATATCATTGCCATATCCGTTCTTTACAAGCGGAGGACTTGTAACCAAAAATGGTTAAAGCCAGGATTTTACTCATAAGACCATGCACACAGAGAGTTCCAGACACAAATCCCGGCCTGGGAATCTCTATATTGATGTAACCACGGCTTTATAGCTGTTGATGATTGGCTATAACCCCTCTTTATATAAAATGCCAAGCCTACGTAGCTTGCCAATGGAATGACATCTCAACTGGGCTGAACATATTTGCTGGAGGCGGTGATCAGAGATGGTTTGCTGCAGTATACGCGAGTTTCACCATTCCAAAAACAGAGCATCAATTGACTACCCCGGTGCTTGACAGCGCAGCTGTTTACTATTAATGAGTACACGTACGCAAAGCTGATGCCTATCCTCTACCGGTGAGCGTCATAAATGCGGTGTGATGAATTTGTGGCTTGCAGTAAGAGATTGGAGGAGTTGTATTGGACGATCAAATCGGCGATTGATAGACAATATGGATACGTGTAGGCACTATGGAGAGCCTATTGTTCCTACAGTGTTGTACAGACCGTGATTTACCATTGCTCTTTTATACCATTGCCAATATTATCAAGAGCAGAAACAACGGCATACATGCCTCAAGATGTTCTTTACAAGAGCAAAAGAGATACGACGCAGTGGTGCAGCATGTGTATGCACTGGGAAGAGGTGCCTAGTTGATCGCGGTCCCTGATTTGGTGTTGCTATTGCAACTAATGCGAGCCAGAAAAAGCAAATAAATAAGGCATCCAATAGGATCTTGTTCCATTTACATATTGCATATGGTCAGAGAAGCGCCAGCCATACCATTATGCTAAGCCATGGCTTCACCGGTTTGCTCGTATCCAATATTTCCATGTTCTCGCTTCGAATTTCGAGTTCAGCCGCAGCTCAGTGGCGCAAAGATCATTGGAAAGCAAGCTGCCTACGCTCGCCATGCACTTTACATATTCTGGTCGATTCAGGGACTCCTTTTATGTTTATATACACTTGACAATCCCCCGGTGATACTATGTGTTTTTGCATCTCTTTGTGTCTCCCTCGCTGACTAGTATTTATCATCTCATCATTTGTCTCAATATCTTTTCCCAGATTCCCTCGTGCCATTCTTAGCAGAAATCAAGATGCAGCGATGCAAGTCTGAAGCATTGCGTATCCGCCAGCGCAAAGGCCTTCGCCAGCGCAAAAAAGGTCACAGCCATTGCCAGCATGACTGCTGTAGATCGGGCCCTCGTCAGAAGAAACGCAGTGTTATAGAGAAGACTGCTGGATATGAATCGGAAACCGAAGATCTGGCCAAAAGATATGATAATGAAGTTCTTGGAATTGAGAGCAAAGAATCTAGCGACGAGGACTTTTCTCCAAATGTCCCGGAATATGACATCACCAAAATGGATCAGGCTTCTAAAGAGGCCCGAGAGGCTGAGTGGAACATAAAATGCCAGAAATCCAAGGATTACGTCCAGCGATATATTCACGGTACCTTGGTTAGCCCAGAACGTCGGCATTCGAGCGATCCGTCCACCGACTCCTCTGAGATCCGCCGTGAAATAGAGGAGCGAGCACATCGCATTGTCATGAACTATGAAGCTCTGCACGAAATATTACTCCGTCACCAGCCAACTATACAAGCTCGTTGGACCAAGAAACGCCCAAGCCAAAAACAAAAGGTTTTGCATGAACTATGGGCTAATATGCCAGAGAAGCATCGCCCTGAGTTCTATGCTTTCCGCTGCGCAGGAGCTCAGAAGCGGAATAAGAAATACAAAGACTGGTACATGTGGCCCTATATCAATGAGCAGGATCTAACTGCGCGAGATTCTTTGCTCTTGTTGATCAATTCTCGCGCATTTTACCCCCCCTCTAATTTTGTGGACGGCGATTTGGCTGCGATGAAATTCGGGTTGGAGATGGGAATCTTGAAATCAGTTCCCCTGCCAGGATATCGTATGACCCTCTTAGATTCTGAGAACATTGAAGACTATGGACAACTTGTCGACATATCGACATATTCAGAAGGGGAGATTTTATGCCTTGATGAGAAGCGGATCAGCCCGTACTACGGCATTCTCATCCTAGAGGCACAAGACAGACTCATGGAATTTCTGGTGAATTGCTGCAAGAAAATATTGCACGACATTCCGGAAGACACTCTAATCTCAGATAAATTCCCAATTATAGCCGACACACCAAAGCTGTTGAATAACAGTAATTTGTATGATCCTGCTATAATGGCAGCAGAAGCCCCTTACAAAGTCCCGGCAAGACCCAACTTTAAGCAAATCGGATTACTGCTTGGCGCTAAAGTAGCAGAACTAAAGGATCGTGTCTCGAACTTGCGTGAAGATCCAATTTGTTTTGCTATTGCCCTACAGGTGATGAAAGACCATTCACCGAAGGACTTGGAAGGGAATAAGGGTTCTTACTCTCGGCCGTGCGCAGGACATGATTTTACCAACGGTCTACAGTTTCTCATTTCAAAGCTCTACGCCGACTTTGAGTTCTTTGCAGACTTGTATGAGCAAGTTCAACAACTAGAAAAGTTGCACGCCAAATATGAAGCAGACGTCCTGCCGTTCAAAGATGTACCCGACGAGATTTTGTCGGCACTATACAAGTATCAGATGCGCCTTTGGGAGACGGTGAATATTAGGCGATCGGCTCTCAGAGCAGTCGTCCAGAACTCTCCCGAATGGTTTCGGCATTTTTCTGATGGCCGTCCAAGCCTATCTTCTTTCCGATCCGACCTAGTAAATTATAAATCGAGTTCAGTTCGCCGCCACTTGATATGGCTGCTTCAGTGTGTAACTGAGTTTGACCCAAAGTTACCCAGCCTTGCCAATGCTGTTCATTTGATCTTACCTCTCATCATGGATGAGATAGAGACTCTCCGAGAAAATGAACCAGAGGCATGGGAGCTCACGTCTTCCCTTACGGGAGAGATTATAGACGAGCTAGCAATCCTTGCGCAGTGTATGGAGCAAGTCGATATATATCTTCGACGGACAAGAAGCTACAAACGCTGCGATGAAGAAAAAGAGAACAAATGCATTCATCAACTTACCAAAGATATGGATCACATTTATTCTCTCCTCCAATTAGAGGGTCATCTTTATGATGACATCGTCGGATTGGCGGATACTGCCACCAAGAAGCTGGTATATCCTTGGGACAAACGCCGGACGAAAGACAACGTGCAGGCGATGCAGAAGGCTGAACAAGACTTGGATAAATTCTGGGGCGCAGCCGATTCAGCCATGTTTTCTGCAATTGAAAACTTCCGTGAATCGCTACTCGGGCAATACATAATAAGCGTACAAGAGAACCTTCGACGGACGCCAGATTGGATTGAGGAAGAACAATGTATAATACCAAGGGCTGTCAGACAAAGAAATGCAAGTCAAGAAGAGACTGAGATCTACAGGCCTCCCTTTGCGCCCTGCGATGACCAGAGCGACAGTCCTAAAAAGTTGAAGCAAGATGGTCGTCAATGCGTTCAGGTCAAGGTCAAGACGAAAGGACAAGCTCACAAAGCTATTCTACCAACTGATGCAAATCCATCTGAGGAAGTTATACCTAAAATAACCCTCGTCATGTCTGTGGACACACGAGCACTGAAAGTTTTCCGTGTTCTCTTCTACAATCCAGATGTGACTTCTTCACCGGGGGAGGTTCCCTGGAACGACTTTATCCATGCTATGGTCTCTACAGGATTTTCTGCACAGAAGTTGCAGGGATCAATTTGGCAGTTTAACAGGCTGAATGATGACGGACAACAGACGATTCTGTTCCACGAACCTCATCCGCACAAAAAGTTGCCTTTCTACGTTGCACGATCCATGGGATGGAGATTGAACAGGCATTTTCAATGGTCTTTGAAGAATTTCGAGCTGAAAAAGAAACAGTTAGCTGCAGTGAAGTTGATTTAACAGATTGTTAGAGTGTGTAAACAGGGAATAAGGATTTGTGAAGAGAAGGCATGGACAACGTTTGTCTAACTATCATTCGCTCATTTACTTGCTTTAGTAGTTTTGTTATTAATTTTCAATGTTCAACGCAACTGGAATTTATCTCTGTCATTTTCTCTGTCTCCTCTTCAAACCCTATAGATTGTCGTTGGAGCACCCTGTTCAATGTTGAGAATCAAAGCTGAACTTTGTGGTAATTATGTGGTATTTATGACTAAATATACATCATAGTGACAACGGAGAGTGCATAAAACTCAATTGTGTTTTGGACAGTTCTCCCCATGAAAGTTTCAGTTAAAAGAGTACGATTGTCTTTGTTACCATCTGTCGACTGACGAATTAGACGAAAGAAGCATGTCTCTAGCACTTTTTAGGTTCATGTATTGGCATTTTGTCCATGTCGATACCTTCAGTCTAAAGTGGCCAGAGAACTTTTGAGCCAGAAAACTGTAGCACAAACTAGTCAATGTTTCGGTGTTGAGCGCGATACTAATAACTGAGAGGAAAGGTTGACCCGACTGCACAGCCTCATTCGAGAGCCTGCAGGGATATCACACAGACGCTCTTGGAGTTCCGAGGTCACAGGAGGGACATGTGATATAGGAAAAGGGGATGACCAATCACTCTTGATAGGTTGAAGCTGTTCAGGTATAGCGTAGGAGTAAGTAGATCCCAATGAGCTCCCATTAGCCTTCTTGTCTCCCCCTTCTAGAAATTAGTTAATACGGAGTATAGCGGTGAGAATACCCGGATACCCCGTAAGATCGGCTACTCGCTTGAACCGGGCGTCTTCGCCAAATTTATCCATGGCTGTCAACAGGCCTTGCCATTCGTTTAGCCATCTGGGTAGACTGCGTTCAATCTTCAAGCGAGAAGTGTTGCTAAAAGGGGCTTACGTGAAGAGTGAGTGCGTTGGGGAGGCGAAATTGATGCTAAATGAAAACCGTTTGTAGTATTAGGCAATTCTTTATGCCAAAGTTCTGTTTTGCCTCCTGAGCAAAAGATTATATATCCATTATATACGACGTATGAGCCATGATATGTCATATCGAATTCGTATCTCTGAGTTCGTCTAAAAGTACATCCCCACGATAGGCGAGAGTCAAAATGGCAAAGAAGAACAAAAGGTATTGCCTAGAAGTTGATGAGACCTTCAAATCGGCATACTCGTATACGTTTTCTGCTCTGCATCTATCATTATGACACCGTGCCTGGAGAGGCAGTATCTAGTACCCTGCAGTCAGCCGCAATCGCTATCACTAGAATAATTGCTCAAGAATGGAAGACGGCAGTAATCCCCTGTACTGTAGCTAACAAGGGACCCCTGTAACGCGAGCTTTCGCCTTGAAATCCTAGGCTCTCGCTGTACCGGACATAGCGCTAGCAAGGGCACCGAACTTTCACGCGGAGCATATCTGCCGCAAATAGGGGAGTTCTGGTTACGCGCTTTGGTCGCCTTTGGTCCTTGGCTGGATTCATCGAGGATTCATCGAGGATCCTTGCGTAATGTTGTTGAATGATGAAAGCATATGCGGGGTTTGACATAATGACCCTCTTATAATTGATGTCAATATGCTATACTCTCAGATTGTATTCGTACTTCATGGATGGCTGTCTGCTGGTTTGGTGGCGCCAACCCGGTCGTCGGGCCGCTATCTCGCGGCATTTCGCGGGCAAATACAGTAAAACGGCGGTAGGGGTCGTATTCCGCGAATTCTACTCCGGACTACTGCGAATTAAACTACAGGGTGCGGCTCACGGCTTGTGAAGCACATGACTCAGGGCCGAACGTTGGGCTAGGTGCAGGAAACGCCCGTATAGCTGCCGGTGCGAAGTGATAACAAGACTCTTAGCCCACGAAGTGAGAGCAAGCTACCAGTATAAGGGAGGTGATGATATTACACGTATCAGAGCCCTAGGGGAACACGGAGTAGGAGGGCTGGACAAGCTAAGGAATAACTGTTCCGAGCCGTTATTTTTAGGCCATCGGCTTGTAGTTTAGTGTACGGCTATCCTACGAAGGAAATCATCCCACTATCGCACAATACGGAACAAGTATGCCGGATTTTCGCGATATCCTGGAACTTTTTGGTAGCCGGATACAATATCCCGTTGCGCCCTATCGGAAACCGACGTTGAAATAGCGGAACAAGCTGCCTCTATCCTCTTTGACTATCATTTCTGACTACCTGCACTCCGTACTCCGTAGTCTACTTCGTAGTTTAGAAGACTCTCATTTCCACACGGCTCCTGCAGATCACTTCCCAATGCTCTGTCCAGCTCTCAGGGATCAATGCGCGGTGCCTGGGGTAAGCCCTGCGCTTCCTATGTTAGTAAATGCTGTGCTCTCTGTTTGTTACTCATCTAGAGCAAGTTTCGGCCGCTTCGTGATCGGCGGTTTGGAAGACGGTTCCGAGACCGCGGATTCGCAGCGCAAGACTCTACTTGATGTGGTAAGTATGTTTCAGTGCCATGCTGATGCAGGGGTAAAAGACAGCTTGGAGTGAGATGGCTCTCTGCAGGCGGGCGTGGGGAATAGGTAATACTGTGCATCTGCAAGACTTCATGTAGAGCTTCATACCAAGTACGTAAGTATATTAATAAGAATTACAAGTTTAGAAAAGCCCTGTCCGGCAGTTGTGATATACAGTAACCAATGTCCCCTCAACACGATACAATCAACACCGAAAGACCATTACTCCGCTCTACGCCTTCTCATCCACCTTCTGCTCATCCGGATTGGGCAAAAAGTTCAGCCATGGTCCTTCATTTATATATCCAACAAATCCACCAGCCTTGGTCTTATCGCTGACCCAAGGAGACACACGGCGCAAGAGCCTCAACCACCATGTCTCCATTGCTTCATACCGTGTGACATACCCAGACATGGTGACAATGGTGTTGGCATGGGGTCGTTGCTTCGCCTCATAAGCATCCAAAGTAGCAGTGATCTCGCTCTTTGTTGGCTTTCTCCCACCGTCTGCTTCGCATCGTCGCACCAATGGTATCAATTCGTTCATCAAGTGGACAACACCTTCAATAGCCAAGTTGCCTCCCAGTCCAGGGTTGATGGTCGCTTTGTGAACTGCGTCGCCCATCAATGCAACTCTACCACCGGTATTCCACCTTGGCTTCAAAACTCCCTCTTCAAGGGGCAGCATGTTCGCCCTAACCCTGCTTTCCCACAAGTCTTTGAAGGTGTAGCCAGGGCCCACGGCATAGTCTCCGTACTTGGCGATTGTGGCCTCGGTCTCTTCTTCTGTGAAGCGCGGTGTATTGGGAGTCTGTGTTGTACGGTCACTCTTCACAAAAAGAAACCAAAAGACAAGACCAGGGACACCGGCAGCAATGACGCCAGAGAAGCCCGGATAGTAAACATTGTGGACGGCTCGCTCTGGCAAGAACTGCTTGCCGCCTGCTGACTCTTTAGAGTTCTTGGAGGTTGCAAAGATGCAATGGTAGTTGCTTATGAAGCCACTTTGCATTTCTTTTGATGCAGCAGGATCATTAGATGCAATCTTATCGGCCATCAGGTTTCGAATGGTGCTGTGGATGCCATCGGCACCGAGGAGGATGTCTCCCTTGATGGTTTCACCTTTATCCGTAACTACCTCAACACCATCCTCCGTCTCAGTGAAGGAAGCAACACCAGTGTGAGCTCGGATTCTAGACTTGTCTGCAATCTGGTTATAGATGCAGCTAAGCATAAACCTTCGCTCCATAAAAGTAGTCCATCGATGGAGGGTCCTGTCAGGAACGGGATGGTAATCAGTCGGGTTGTCACCTTCGCTTATTCCTTGCAGGCATAGCGTAGCATTTTCAGGGGAAAAGGAAAAAGAAAAGAAAACGAAAATACTACCCAATCGTAGGATTCGCAATTTCATTTCACACAACTTACATCTTGGAAATCTCTTGCAGGATGGCCGAGTCTTCAAACATGTTACCATTCTCATCATAGTGTTGTCGAGTTTCTAACGGCACAACTCCAGCCTGGATCTCGGGCCAAATGCCAAGCTGCTCCATAACCCGCTGGGTATGCGGATGAATTGAGACAGAGGCGCCCAGATGAGGAGCGATCTCTCGCTTCTCTAACAGGACATAGTCGATCCCAGCCTTTTCCAGCGTCACCGCCGTTGTCAAACCGACAAGACTGCCGCCGGCAATGATTACCGTGAACCGCGACGAGTTGGAGTCTGCCATGGTATCAGAAAACAAGCCGAAAGGATTTTAGTGTATGTTTCCCAATGCCGTGAACGTTCAGGTTCATCAATATGGGGTTCAGCGGGCGTAAAAAACAAGCGTGAAAGTGACTGCGAGATTTAAGTCTCGTAACAGCAACGTGTGTCTTTAATAAGCCCCCGAGTACGAAGTACACACAGTGAGTATTAATACCAGTTAGATAGCATTAGATGATTTGATGCGCGGCCGTATTTCTTTTGCAACTAGGGTGGTGCCGTCTTCCCCGTCGCCTGGTCGTCTCATACCCCTACCTTGGACATTTTAGCCTGTCTACGCTGTCCTGTCTACGCTGCCCGAGATGATGGATCTCCCCATATAAAATTGAATCATCTCCAGCTAGCAGAGAAGACTATGGGCGCTGGCAATCGAATTCTTACAGGTCATATCATGCGGAAAGACGGAATGTTGAATTGCCTGCGCCTACGTTCTCTCTTGGGAACGATTGTCAGAGCTACGCCTGCAAGGGTCCCCTGGGCCAATGGAAATTTAAGCGCATGGAGGAAACGGGTCCTTCAGATACACGTGCGATACATGGCTATGGGGGAAATGTCATGGGTGAACAAGGTAGACAGTTGTCAATTCTTCAGGGACCAAATTTAGCTTGTCTCCGATATCTGCAGTTCGCTGCTAAAAGCGGGTGGCGAGTCTAGCTGTTGGGGCTGCCTTAGCTGCTGTGAAGACGCATGTACGCCTCACGGACTTGTAACAAATTGGCAGGCCTTCCAGGATTGAATCCATGCAAGGAACAGAAAGATTTTCCCTTCTCTCCTCCGTACTGTTACGGGGTACCTTGTCGTTGTCGTATGAGCATTCCTGTTTCGGCACAGGGAGTTGGTCGACTGCGGCTTCGCCGTTGCTATGACCATCATATATAGCTGACAATGCCGTCCCAAGATACCGGAATCATGCGTTGTTTGGGCGATTCTTAAAGTGTGCTTCGGGCTCCATCAAGACTCCGAAATGGCGACCTCCGCACCTGTAGACATGACACTGTTGCCGGATGAGAAGTACGAGATTGCTGTCTCGTATGGTACCATCATTGGCACGGGTGTCTTTGCAATTATTGTTTGCAGTACGAAACTCTACATTCGCAAGTTTATGTTGAACTCTTTTGGTATTGATGACTGGGCATGCTTGGTTGGACTGGTGAGTTGGTTCAGCTCAATTATGGTATACATGTGGCCCTCATCCTAACATTTTATTTGCGACTAGATATTCGTTACGACATTCAACGGGATTGGATTGGCAGTGGTATACTATGGCGCTGGAAAACATATTCAACATGTCACGGCAGACGAACTTAAGCACTGGTTCATGGTACGTCGTCTGCTACCCCTTCCATCCCGCCACAGGCAAGAGGTAGCTAACAGCCGTTTGATCAACCAGCTATACTACGTTTGCATTTGTCTTTACTTATCGATATCCTTTGCCGTCAAATCGAGTATTCTACTCTTTCTTCGACGAGTCTTCCCTGTCCGTAAGTATAACTTCAAGGCATAAACTTTTCCAGATTTTGGCGCATTAACATTGAGCCCTTCCCACAGCATACGTTCAATACACCACTATGGGACTCCTGATCTTCTTTACACTGTTTACTATTTCCGGAACTTTCCTGGCTGCGTTCCAATGCAATCCGCCCAAGTACACATATGACATCGTCTTTCTCATGTCGCCCGATCGCGCCAAGTTCTGCTTCCCGGCAATGACGTCTTATGCCATTTTCATGTATCAGGCAGTTCTCATCTTCTGCTGCGATATTATTATGTTCTTATTGCCGTTCCCTGCTTTGATGAGCGTGCAACTGAACAGCAGGAAGAGTCTTGCGCTATTGGCGGTCTTTGGCAGCGGCGTTGTCGCCTGTATCGCCCCGGCAATCAGATTCAAGAGCTTGAACTTTTACAAGACAGGAAGTACCGATACCACTTGTATGTTTGCCTCTTATGTCCCTCAAGAAAATAGAGATCCAGCTAATCAGATTCCATCACAGTCGAGGGTGCATCTTCTTTGTACTGGATGGCCATTGAGTATAACATGGGTTTAGTTGCCGGGTCCCTTCCAGCACTACGTCCGCTCTTCCAACGTCTCGGCATGTTCGGTAGCAGCGCAGATGCTTCCAGCGGTCAGAACCAATTCACACCTTCGTACCAACTCGAAGATCAGAATAGCAAGCAATGGGGAACTGGAAGACGAACACAAGGCAGCAAAAACAGGTTCCAAGGAGACAGTGTCCTGGACCAAACCGTCATGGACAGAGATGATTCTTCACGGGATAGCGAGGAAGCACGGATTGTGAAGACGGAGGTCTTTACGGTGACTAGCGAAGCTCGAGAAGGAGATTCGCGAGGCAACCAGCAGGCCTGGCGCCAGTTCGACTAAACCAGCGTCTCAAACTTGGTACTTCTGTCGATGTTGATACCCAGTTCGTTGTGTCTTATAAAAATGGGAATACGATGGGATATATCTGGCCTTTTTCGGTATTGTTGGATGTTTGCTATTTAATGTACCAACCAGCTCCAAAGCCTGGATGCAGAGCTACACGGGCGGTAATTTTGACTTCTTTTTACACTACTATAGATTAAAAAGCAATGTTATTTTTGTCTAATAAGACGGCAAGATGAGATACCCGAGATGTGGAAATATTGAAAGAGACACCTTGTTAAATCTTAATAAATCTGCTCCAAGTCCTCGCGTGGATATTTTGTGCCACTTTGTCGGATATCACAATTGGGGGAGAGATCTCGTTGGCTTGACAGCTTGCTGGGGGTTTGCAACACCAGAAGTTACACACAACATTTGACGAGACCGCATTATCGGACAAACGGTGTACATCGCTTTATGATTGATCCAAAATCTCACTCAGTTCTAGCAGCGAAGAGCGAATGCCTTTTAAGGCAGCTTTCTTTCGGTACGTAAAATAAGGCGGCGCCATGTGGCTTGCGCTACGAAATTAAGACGCCGTTGCCGTTTAGCCGTCGGTATGTTCCAGTCTTAGCAATAGCCAGATTGCTTCCGACTTGCCAACATTTCTTCTACCTCCATATGGAAATAGTTTACTGGTTCGTTGCTTTCAAAACGACAGAGATGTTGCCGTACTTTCGTCAACTGAGCGAAGGCAGGTCAACTGTACCAGGAACAACGAGGTCGATCTGCGTGACCGCCCGGGTATGTGCTCCTTAACGAGCGGCAGTTATAGCCCCTTGCCCAAACCGTTGAAAGCCTACTACTGCTAAAACGTAGTAGCTCATCACGGAGCGCACCCATGTATCGGAGACATTGCAGGGCAACATGGGCAAACAGAGACCAGGCTCAACTCCTGCACGCTGCTTCTTTTGGATCAGTAATCTACTTTTCAGGAGGCTCTGGAAGGCATTGGAACACAGCCACCTGCAGATCCCTATGAAAGGGAGTGTCAGGGAAGACTTATTGCTGCTGGCATTCTCAGGTCTTATGCTCGTGCCTCGGACATTGTTCACAAGGGAAGTGGTTTGCCGTTGAAGAAAAAAGGCCTGAGAAACATCTGATATTTGCGGGCAAAAATGCCCGCTGTAATCACCGAGACTCAGTGCTGACAGGCGGGAACGTGGGTTTAACCGAGTCAGATTCGTAAACGGAAGTGGGTAGAAAAGAGTCAGCGTGGGGTCCGTTAGCTCTTCAACAGGCAAGGAACCTTTTTTGCTTGCATGCCTGGCCGGGGTCGGACACTGGCGGGGGTTATGGACAATACCGGAGTAAAAACTCAAGCAATGGGTGTTTTGAGATCCCTGGGGCCTTGAGGAAAGCGTATGTTCTCGTAGATTACTTGTCGATCATTGCGATGATTAACCAATAGCCTTATATCGCTTGATGTTAATTCTAATCCCCATGTGCCTGACCCGTTGTTTTACTTTCCTCTCTTCTTCGACTTAGTAGTTAGTTGATGAGGAATTGTTAACGCGGCCAGCGAGCCTTCAATCATGATAAATATTTTTTTTGTTTTTGGTAACTGCACTCCAACGGATGCAGAGTTAAATTGTATCTCACGGAACTCATGCTGGAGATTAAGTATTGCATGCAGCCCTTCATCTTGAGTCTTGAAGACTCCAAACTCGTATTGAGGAAGTCTCAGAGCCAATTATAGTAGAGTCAGACTTACCGAGCGACCTCTCCGTAGCCCAGATATTGAACAGATCATCCTTACTGTTGAAATGTATGTTCAATATGTTTCTTGGCTTAATTATTAGCGTCTGGTCGGGAAGAGGGCCATTATATAGTATTTACTACTAGACGCTTGTATTCGGCTTGTACAACTACCTTGCTACTGCACCTTTTCAGCACTTACATTGACGGTAATTCTGAATAAAATGCAGATACTGTTACGACCGCCATTTCTCATGTCAAAGCAGTCTTTCAAAACGGCAATGCAGAAATGGTCGGGTACAGGGTAACAGGATAGTAACAGAACCTTGTAGATCAAAAGTTTTCGAGTATATAAAGCTGTTGGAAGATTACTACTCTTGACACAATTATACGACATATGGGACAGAGGAATCGAAATCAAATCTTGCCAACGAAACATAAGAGGTCCGATTTTGCTTCGTTATAAGATGGGTCAAACATCTATATCAAATAAACCCTAAAACGCCAAATACCGCTATGAAACTCCTCCTCAAATGCCCTACACATGCTCAAGAACGTACATAAACCATTCATCTACGCCTCAACTGCAGCCAATTTCTGACCCTGTGTATTTTCAAAAATGAGAGGCACCAATGCCGAGCCGTCAGCCTGTAAATGCTTGGTGACGCCATATCGCTCTGATGACAACATCCAGTCAAGCAATCCCGTTGTAATAGTCTGGCAGTTCTCGATGTATTTCTGTATATCCTTTGATAGCTTCGAGTCGGGAGATGCAAGCGCTTTGAGAACCTGGAAGGCCTCTTCAAAGGTGTTTACTGAAGTCTGAAATATGTGCATGAATTCTTGGGTGACTGTGCCGATGTCGTCGGTTCCGCTGGCATAGGCTATGACGGGAATTATGTTTTGGATGACACCGCTTTTCTAATGAGAAATATCCGTTAGATGCCCGTTGTTCATTGCCATCTTGAGGCCAGAGTATGTACTTACAAGTTCTTTTTGACAGGAGTAGATATCGTTGATCCTTTTTTTTTTTTTTTGATTAGCGTATCCAAACTCTTACTTGTCTATCATCTCTTACATCATGCAAAGTCTAGTGATTTCTTTCCAAATCACCTTCATGGGAGCTGATTCGACAATCTCATCAGGTAATGACACATTTCTGGTGAACCTGATATACGTTAATACTGACCGCCTCAACAGCCCAACAAAAGACCAGTACTTACTCGCATATGGCAATTCCGGGGGTGATGCCTGATGTGCCGAAGCGCATCATTGTAAATTCTTCCTGTGTAGGGATAGAATCATCCTCTTGCTGAATATGCTCAACTAAGCAGCAATTCACATAATGTTCAATTTCATTATATAATCGCTGTTTTCGTGCTATACGTTTCTCATCAGTATTCATTGAAGTCGAAACTTGGTAGATTACGATGTAGGAGTGAATACGAACTGTGGTTCCATACCGCAGTTAACGGTTTAGCCACATGATCAAACATGGTCATGCTGGGTAGAGGCTGAATCGAGGCTGTTTTTTGGTGAGAATTATCCAGTTCCAATTGGAGTTTGATGTGATCCAGTGATTGTTCGCAGAATATACGAGCTAAGTCTGCGTTTGAGATGATGCCAGTATCGTCTTCTCCATTGTCAATAATATCGTCCCATGTGAATACCCAGACAAAAAACGCTGCCGAGGCCTTCAGCTCTTCCCATTCTGAATAAGGGAAGCAACTACCCGAGGGTGGTTAGTTGAATTCAAGGAACGTGGATGCGAGCACTTTTTACCAAGCTGCGAGATATCCAAAATCACAACGCTTGACACCAGCGCGTTTTCTTCTATCATGAATGTTCCTATGCTTCTTGTCAGCAAATTTTTTTTCTACCGAGTAAAATAAGCATGGTAGACTAACTCGTCGATAAGTCTATCCACCCATTGTCGAATCTCATGCATATACTTGTTTACACCCTTGGGGAAATTCGCCAGGGGGACTTTCAGGTTGGGAATGGGAAGAGTGCTACCACTCAACATAGAGGCGAGCTCATTAGCTCCAAGGTCGTATCTGCTGGGTGCCATGGTTTATTTGTCTGGTTGAATAAATTGTTGTTTGGTTTGAATTAGTCTTTGCTAGCGGGAATGCCATGGTTGCTTTATATGATATTGAGTCTGGAGGCAGCCATGACGATTTCCCGAGTTCATCATAGATCTCGGCGTGTATTCAATAGGGACTAACGATTGACAATAAAAACAATAATACTAAGGCTACCTATTAGAGCTCATGCACAGGTTTCACGATTCTATTTGGTCCTGGCCAGTGCTTCAGCGTGGGCCGCATTCACAGACGTGCCCACAAGAACAGGTCGATGGGAGATGACCCATCGTGATGGTACATCAGTAAAGATGTCATTCACATTCCGGATCAGATGACGTTAATCACTTTTTATTGGATATAAATTAGCAAACCTGTGTGGCAGCCTTGCGGGAGAGAAGCTGAGCATATCCGAAAAGAGAGTAAATTTCGGATGCTGCAGCATTTGCTAGCGGTGAGATCCGGTGAGATCCACAACTCCCTACGGCTATCGTGTGGGTTCGATGGAAATGTTTTCGAGACTATGCATCCTTAGCTCTGTTGATTGGCCTGCGACATAACAGGCTATCTGTTGGACAATACGGCGGAGCATCACTGCCACTACCAATAGTTGACGGTGCGAAGCGAAGCATTTTTGCATAGCTTGAGGGCTATCGCAAATGCATGACCAGTAGCCTCGGTGTATCCGACAGCAAGGCACACACCAATGACGCTATTCGGAGCCTTTTGCCCGACCAGATTGTGTTGCAATTCTGTGCAGGGTCTTGTCTAGATGCCAGATTAACGTGGCAATCAAACCTTGTAACGTAAGACAAAGCCCTACCTTAGCCTGATGTGTAGCATTAGAGGGACTCAGCTCGCCACGCTGCATACAGTACTGTGATATTCAGCTTTGCACGGGCACGGCTGTGCAGTGGGGATGTAAGCGCTGTGAAAAGCTGGCAAACACCCGTAGCGATTTTCAGTTTTGATTCGCGGGACATGACGATATCGAAGACATGCTGTCGGTCATTCTTCAGCGCCGAGAGATATCTCTGCGTATCTTACAAAGCGTAAGCCGCGTCATCTTTGACTCATTGTTATAAAGATAATATCTTTCAGATACCAAGCATGGTCTTTACTGTTCCATAGGTGTTGGTGCAGTGCCAGAATGCGAAGCGGCTGGTATCCTTTGCGAATTTGATCTAGCAAGCAAAGCACTAAAGCATAGATCTCGCGCCGGCTAAAAGTGGGAGCACAATACCTATTGTAGATGATCTCCAGGGAGGGAGAGACGGCCCGCTGTTGAGGGAGCCGACATGGTGCAAAAGATTAAAATGTGGCACCCAGTCAGATGCCTTGCTCGGGGATAAAGTGAGACAGAGGCCAAGAGATCGCCATTTGGATAAAGCATGTAACAATATTTAAACCGATGGCAGTCCAGCCACAGTGAAATGCTGACTTCAAAATCTCATTCAGTCAAGGTGAATATGCCATACTGTAAAGGCAAGATTGAAAGAGTGGCGGTGATAGCTAGCCAAAGGCCTGCCACAGAACAATCAGCCGTCTACTAGTAGAATCACAAAGGCTCAAACCAGCATGAAGTTCAGCACATGAATTCTTCATTAAGATAGCTTGGTAGACGAAATCTATGATGCAAAATTGGTATCAATGTAGTGTAGATGGGTGTTGGAGGTCATTTCTTACTCGCGATTCGACAGATTCCTCACGTGCGACTCTCAAGCCTTGTACCTTGCATCACGAAGACAAATCATTAACCGCATTAACCAATCAGTTATTTTTCATTGGGCATGATGCAAAATGACGCGCATAATCCTGCTTAATACCCCATAATATGTAGAGGGCAAGGCTAGGTTAAATACTTGGTTACATCTACTCGGGGGTTAATTACAAGTTACATGTACTCTGGTGCTGCCGAATTCTCAACAACTCTCGCGAGACATGAGGCACAACAACGTTGCAGTAGTGTCACACTGCTTCGGTTGGACCAAGCGGACCGAGTACGTGAATAAACTTCAATAAGTGTGTCGCTGAAGCCCGACTTCTACCCACGACACATGGGCGCGGCTCGTAATGAGATGAAGAGCTATTGAAGATAAACTTCGTTGGCGATAGCGATGATGTTTTACTATGGCTGTTCACCTATTATACAGTCAACACATCCAAAGTAACGAATCATTTTACTGTCTGGAAAGAACGCAATTGCACTTGGGTTGCGGTGATCATGGCATATTTGAGTCATTTGGGCTTTTGTGGTATGAAGATAGCTCCATATGGTCTTTTGGATGCTGTATCTAGGTGAATGGTAGGAATATAAGTAAATAAAGACTTACAGACTGGACAGAGACTTCTTTTCAGGAGCTTCTCACATGCAGGTTACATGGTGTAAGGCTGTAGATGCAGCCATAAAGTGTATAGCTACATTAATACATGAAGAAATCGGTGGAGGGGCAACTCTCAATCATACAATATTTACTATATCTACCTATTACTAACACGTTTCTGCATTGGCTCTGACCAATGTTGGTAGATTCGATCAGGTTCCCAGGCAACACCACGTGGAGGTTACAGAGGCCGATTTCTTTGCCCACGACATCCGGACCCGTAAAAGACTATGGGATAAAAGTGCACCTAGGTAGCACAACAGATCAGTTTGCTATGCTGTGGAGGGTTTTCTACTGAGCGAAACTTGCGTTCCGATTTTTGATCTTTGGTCTTGCATCGCAGTGTTTGTAGCTCTGTCAACGCTGGTATTGTGAGTACCACGGCTCCAAACTGTGAGACTTGGCGTTGCGTCGCAGAGCTTTTGGCCTCGCCAATGCCAGCTCAAATATCTAACTGAGAGAGCCTGGATTTCTCTGCCACGGAAAAGGTAAAATAACCCATACTTTTACCAGGCAAATTCCTTGAGCCCACTGTCACGGATTAAATGTCATCCCACTTGTCCCTTTTGTATGGGCGTGCGCAGTCGTCATCAGGCTAAGAGTCGCTCTGGTTTTTTTCCGACCTCAGAAATGACACCGGCTGCGACACACTGCCCATTTGCGGTAGGACTGAGTGCTCCGTCAGAGGATACGGTAACAAGCGCCGACCACCATTTTTCAGATAGGTCGATGAATGAGTCGCACTCAAGGCCTATTTCACCCTTCTCGTGCGCTTCGCGAATACTTGCTCGCGCTTCCTGCAATGAGAGCTCCATTGATTTCTAGTCAATTAAATAATCCTCTCCATCCTTCACAACAAAAGTCTCCATTACTGGCGGCTTTCTGTGGCTTTCTTGATTCTGTACGGCGTAAACACTCTTGATGTTGAATGAGTCTTGTCTCAGGACGCTGGCCTTGCCTTGGCACATGCTTGACACGTCTTTGACAGTTGTCAGTTCTTTATTCGGCTTTTGTCAGTTTGTTGGATTGCTCTTTCATCTCCACCATATGGGATTTCTACATTTGGACCAGACTCTCGCAAATTCTCTAGGAAGTATCGAGATCTTCCCAGTCAGGTTCGTTGCCGTCGAGACTAGCCGGCGTTTTTGTTGAAGATTCGAAAGCTCCGTGTGCATAATTGGAGAAGACGAATTCCATTGCAACAATACTAAACCTTCGTCTTTCTTGATTGATGTAGCGGACTTTCCTTCTTGCATTATGCCTCTTATCTATAGTAGATATAGTAGATATAGTAGATATAGTAGATATAGTAGATATAGTAGATATAGTAGATATAGTAGATATAGTAGATATAGTAGATATAGTAGATATAGTAGATATAGTAAATGTAGTAAATGTAGTAAATAAGTGTAAATAATAATATTTCATTGCGACTCGCTGAGATAGACATGAGTAGGTGTGCAGAGTACGTAGGTACGTATACATCTACGCGCTTCCTGATATCGACAGGGTATCGATACCTGATACCGCTCCTTCCAGTTCGACATGCAGACCTTTTCCAGACTTTTTTTCCCCTGGAGAACTTTTTTTTCTTTTTTTCTTCTCCAAGACCCACGCCACGTCTGTTTTGTAAGTATCATGAACCACTCCATTAATCTCTGCCCATGGAGCGATTGGTAAGATTTAGAAGCCATGCAATACTGACTTTGGTTTGCAGTACCAATTTTCCCGTGAGTCTTCCGTGCACTACGCCGATCCATCTACAACGACCCTCTAATCTGTTGCTGCGACCATAGACAATACGAATCACTCGTAAGTCCCCGTCGAGGGATATTCCAGAGTAATCGAACATGAGCTAACGATGTTTGATGCCAGTTCTTCAAGATGCCTGTATGTATGAACATCTACCATACTATGTGCCCAGTGGATACTCAAACCACCATTCCCCTATACCTCGCCTCCCTTCACCTTTCGTCCCCCATGCTCCCCATACTGTGGGATATTGTTTCATGTATTTACAGGTGTATGATCTGGTAGGCGACCAAACAGCCACGGGTAAGTCAGATATCGACGGAATGTCTTCAAGTTGACATCACTCAAACACAATAGAAAGGATCTATTGAAGTAAGTTGTCAAGTTGTATTGTCTGCAAGATTAAGGATATTTTATCTAACAATAGTTTGCAAATCAGGAGGCCGAGAAAAAGTTGGAGGTAAAGCTATACTTTCTTGATAATGACGAACTAAGCAAATCTCGTTGACACTCTCTCCAGGATCTGCGCAATGACTTGGGGGTGAGTTTGAACCAAGCTGCCCATAACCTCTTGAGGTAGGCACAAAGTTAACGAGATTTTTTCGCCGCCAAAGGCCGTTGTCAAGAAGATCAAGGTAGGTTTGATCTTCTCAATCTTGTTATGCTACAGACAATCTAACGGCTTTTTTACAGGATGCAGAAAAGGAGAAGGAAGTAAGTACAGCCAAGTATATTTCGCCGAAATCATATCATACTAATGTCGTAGAAAATTGTTGATCAAGTCAAGGTACGTCTTCTGTCATTCCGATGTCTTAAGTCATGGTAATCTGACATATAATGAAGCACTGGAAGAAAGAGCTCGCTGTAAGTAATTATCGGACTTTTATTGTACAATTCCTATTGACAATCTACAGTCTCGTGCCCGCGACGAGGACGTTAGTATGCCCGATTTTCATGATAGGTCATTACTAATTCAGTGTCTCGGTAACACCACAGGAGCTGAACGCCGAGGTCGAGGTAAGCATCTCATCATGGTAGTGGGCGAAGAAAAAAAGCTAACGATTTCAGGCCCTTTTCGAACAATGTGTCAGTATATTCATAAAAAAGTATATGCAGCTTAGAATACTGACAAGGCTTGTCTAAATAGGGAAAGAAGGATGAGGAAGTGGCCAAGAAGGCCGAGGAGAACGTGGGGGAGGAAAGCCGCACATCTTGGTGGTAGTAAATATCAACGAATGAATACAAATATTTGGGGAGCATCACACTAAAGTAGCGATGGTAGATGAAAGTAACGACAGTAGAAGAAAGTAACGGATAGTAGAAGAAAGGAACAAACAGTAGAAGAAAGGAGCGGTAGTAGAAGAAAGTAGCAAATAGTACATAGACGCCAAGACCTTTAGCAAACCACCTACAGTCGCTAAAGTGCTGGATAGCCAACTCGGGTGCTGTCCAACAAATCCCGTGGTTAATTACGTTGCTCTCAATTTGCCATGGACGATATATCTGGACCGTCTTTGGTGGGCTTTGTGTGTTCACAGCTAGTATAATAAATGACGCAATTACATGTTGTATTGTTGTTTGGCGTATTTTGTAAAATCTGAGTTGGAGTGTGTAAGGCTGCTTACTGTACGGGCTCGAGGGACTTGAGGAAGCGAGACAAATGTAGTACACCATTGATGCACGACGACTTCAATTGATGATACGTGGCACGGCTCATAACATGCCCGCAACAAGTTACAACGAGCCTCGTTGGTAACGTAGACGTAAAGGACGAGTACATTAGTAGTCAACACGGGTTCAGCAGGGCGAGTTTTTCGGCACTGTAGCGCTGATAAGAGGGCGTGCGCATACAAGATGGTACGACTACAGTGCAACAGGTCGTATAAGTAAACGTCGTAACCAACAAAGTGGAATCTCAGCTCTCCAACGGAGATGTTCCGTTCGGCCGTACAAACGATGACTGATTGAGATGTACTACCCGCGGTCCTGCAGATCTATTGTGTTTCATAACGATGATCCAAGGGTACCGCTGGCGGCTAATGTTCTTTTAATAGGCCGTGACATTTTGGTTGATAGATATTCCGATACGGCTTAGTGCTAATTTCCGAGTAGGCCGTTGTATGCATGTTGGTTCTGCAATTTCTAAATAGAGGCACTCTAGTCTTTCTACGTGCAGCAATTGCTTCCCAACTGCTGTATTTAACATGCTTGCATCACTAGTATGGTACTTAAGTTCCCTTTCTCTGCAATTCTAATCTCTTAAGTGCGCGTGTCCTGCCATTGCCTTTTTCTTTCCTTTTTTTTGCTGCCTTTCTGACCCGAGAACTTTCGCTTTCTTTTTTCACCCCCATTTCTTACATCTAATGCTATGCTTGGGTTGATGTCAAATACGCTCGTACCAAAAAGTAATCTAACCCAAAAATGTCCACACCAGTAACGAGTCGAGACGAGGCTCGCAAACTTGTTCAATCCATCGCTCAGAACCATGGCTACATTGATGAAGATGACTGGAAGTTAGTACCGTCTGACGTTCGCGAAAGACTACAAAATGCAGTGGGTGGCTTGCAGGGCATTGCCGGAGTTACAATTTCTACGTCTGTCACATTCAAATCAACTATGACATGTTTCATGTACTTACTCTTTCTCCCAGTCTGGCGACAAATATATACACTAGTGATACACGATTCGTATTTGAGCTGCTGCAGAATGCCGAAGATAACTCTTTCCATAAAGCACGTGAAGCAAACTTGACCCGGTATGTCTCCTTCGAAGTTCATCCTGATCACATCATTACCGAGTGCAACGAAGATGGCTTCGAATCCAAGAACCTCAAAGCCATCTGCGATATTGGACGAAGTTCAAAAACGGGTGTGCAGAATGGATATATCGGCCAAAAGGGCATCGGCTTCAAATCTGTCTTCAAGGTGGCGTGGAAAGTTTATATCCAATCCGGTCACTTCAGTTTCGCCTTCGAGCACAGAAATGGAGACAATGGATTGGGAATGATTCGTCCAATTTGGTGTGAGCCAGGTGAGGGCCCGCCGCATCCAACAACGCGAATGAAACTACTCCTTGGTGATGGCCGCAGCCCTATTCTACCCAGCGACTACGATATTATCCTGGATCAATTCAACAGTTTAAACGAGAACATACTACTCTTCATGCGGAATCTGGAAGAAATCCGCATATCCATCTTTGATAACGAAGGGAAAATGGAAAAATCACATATTTTTTCGAAGCTGCGTATCAGTGCAAATGTCATCCGGGTGACCAAAGTAACGAATGCAGCTGACTCCATCGAAACTGGGTCTAAAGATTACTATATTTTCAAGCACAATGTTGAAAACCTCGACAAACACGACAATCGGATCTATTCAGAAGACGAAGAGGCGACCAAAGCATATGCTTCGGCAGAGATTGTCCTAGGTTTCCCATTAACCGAGGAATCAATCCCAATTCTGGAATACGAACATATTTTTGCTTATTTGCCCATGAAGCAAGCAGGATTTACCGTATGCCATTCTATCTTCTCAATTTATCCCATGCTAACAAATTGTCAAGTTTTTAATCAATAGCGACTTTGTAACTCAGGCGAATCGGCAAGACATTGTTATGACATCTCGCAGAAATCTAGGCCTTCGAAAGGGCATAGTTGAAGCATTTATCCAAGCTATCATGAAATTTTGTGACCATCCCAAGCTTCAATATACTTGGATGAGATTTCTACCACGCAAGGATCAACATTATGATGCATTTTGGTCTCAACTAGTTATATTACTAGAAGAAAGGCTGAAAGAAACCCCAGTACTGCGACCAATACGCGAAGATTCTTTGCGCTCAATTACTTCTCTCCATTTCCCTTTAAGCTCTCAACTTGATCGCCATGGAAATCCATTATTTGAGGATATATATAGAGGAGCTTACATCTCAAAACAGTACAGCGAGTTGGACATTAAAACACTACGTTCTTACGGCTTAACAGAATACCCTATGTCTTACGTTGTGTCTGCTTTATCATTATACAGCTATTCGGCGGAATCGAAATTGAGATCCAAAGATGCGGACGATGACTGGCATACGCGAGCTTCAAAGTACTTAAGCAGCATGTTGCACGAGTCGTGGTACAAGAACTCATTGTGCAGTTTTCCATTGCTGCCACTTCAAGATGGGACATGGATTGCACCTGATGAAGAAGAAGTAGTTTTCCCTGAAACCGATGGACTAGAGATTCCACCTGAAGTCAACCTCAAAATCATCGATTCAAAAGCTGCTCGCAATGTACACCGTCGACACCTTTTCCACCAACTGGGCGTGCGGGAGGTCGGAATTACCAACTTGCGTCATGTTATTCTGGCGAGTGGGTTCAGGGTTACAGCGTTGTCATCATCTTTAAAACAACTCCAATTTATGTTCTTAACAGACAAACACAGAGGTCCGTGGGAAGACAAAAAAGACATTTTGATAGTGGACAGTGAAGGTCAAAAACAGTCGGCGTATGTCATAGATGTATACATGCCTGACAGCGGCAACATTTTTGGTCCTTCAGAGCTCCTTGGAAAAGTCAAACGAACAGATGGTATGTATTTTAAGTTCCTCCACCACTCTTGTATGGGTAGCATATTTGAGAAGGAAGATGAGAACTTGATCAGCTCGTGGAAGGACTGGCTTTGCAGTTATGCTGGGGTGAGACGCCATATACGAATTATATCTCAACATAACACGAACGAACTCTCAAAAGAATGCCTATACATTGCAGCCAACCATGCCGATAAATTCCTCGGATATTTGCGTTATAGCTGGAAGCACGAGCGCAAAACGATAGAATCCACTCCTGGCTTGATTCGACAGCTTAAACGAGTAGTCGTTCCCTGCTATGGCGGCAAATCGACGCATATTAAGTTTACTTATCTTCCGTTACCAAACCTGCAACGCCAGTGGGAAAGGTTTTCAAGAGGCTCTGAAAACTTTCCGTTCATCAAGCTCGATAAAAAAATCACACGCGAGACATATGTGCAAGATTGGGGCTTTCTTGTTTCATGCCTTTCGGTTGGCGTTGAGGACAATATTCGGTTCTACCTTTGGATCCTGTTCTATATTATGTCTCACCACAAGGGAGGGGACATAGATGATGCTTTTCGTATAATCGACCTTTACAAGCACATCCATAACAGATATGTTGAGAGTGATGAGGATGAGAAAAAGAAGCAAAAGGAATATATCCGGTATGTTACAATATTTCTTCCAGTCAGTAGCTTCTGCATCACGCATACTTACTGCTATTTCATAATAGAAAGTTCTTTCAGAGGAATCCATTAATATATGTTCCAAAGACCAAATACAGTGCTTCATCACATATGTTCCCGAAAGATTGTGTGTGGGAAGGTCCTGAAAGTTTAACCAACAAAGCACCGCTCCTGGCTCGATATCAAGCTATGTCAACTAGTAATTTGTCATCAATTGCATTCTTTATGACCGATGTACTCGATATAGGCCACTGCGACGAAGAAATCATTTGCGATCAGCTAGACGATTTAAGAAGTTGCGGTTCCAATGATTTTGACAGAATCAAAGACCTATATACTTCGCTCTGGGGCATGTTGCGTAAGAAGAAGCTGAATGATTCTAGGGAATTAATGAAGTGAGTTTTAGGCGAAAATTTGTCCACTCAATTAAAAGCAGAGCTAATACCTATCCACAGAAGCAAATTCGCAGATAAAGCTCTGATATATACAAAGTCTGACAATTGCTGGAGCAAAATCTCTCAATGTCTCTGGTCTAATTCAACTATTCGCAGCAAGAAGGCCCTGGAGAGCGACTACAATGAGCTGAAGATGTTTTTCGTCGACATTCTGGGTGTGGAGACGCTCAATCTCGGTGTGATTTACCGCGAGCTCTCAAGGCTAGGAGAGTCGACACCTACGGTCGAATTGGTAAAGGAACAGTTATTCGCCTTTAAGGACCACCTACATACTATCGACAACTATAAAAACATCAATCCAGATGGAATGAGAAAACTCACTATTTTTCCTGTCCGATATCCTGGCGCTCAGCAAGACGTCCGATTTTGTGACGGCAATGCAGAGTTCGCGATAGCGGACAGACGTCCTCTAGAAGAGAGCTTTCAACAAAAGATCAAAATGTTGGGCTTCGCATTTGACGAAGTCCATTCTCTAGGCCCTGTTATAAGATGGTTGGCTCTGGAGGAAAGATATCTTTCATACCTAGTCACGGAAACGTCCAAAGTGGAGGACGATGACCGTGTTCTGAATCACGCGCTGAGTCATAGCATCGAATCAAGAGCCCTTGCTTTATGCCGGTAAGCCATATAGGCCCCCCTCTTGATATATGCAGCTGATAATCTTTGTCTGTTCAGGATTGCCAAACATTTTAGTTTCCCAAGATGGCGTACCAGTGAGGAGATACACAAACTTTATTATCTGCTAAAAGAAGCCAAGGTTTTTGAAACAGATAAAATATCTTGCATACAACTCGTACAACAAGGTGGCCAGTCTTATTCTCATGAGATAAGACGCGGTAAATTTCATCTGGAAGAGTCTAGCAAAGGCCTTGATATCTTCGTTCCTCTGGAGCAAAAATCTCGAGCGCTTTGTCTCGCTCGAGATTTGCCTGTGCGATTATTTAAATGGATGACAACGAATCGCTCTGCGGATGATCCCAGCTCTACCTACGAACGAAGCTATTCACTAGTAAAAGATATCTTGAAAGAAGATTCTTATGCCTATAACCACATTCTTTTTGAGGAAGGTATAATTGAAATCACAATAGAGGGTGAGGAGCTTTCTGGTGAATACTCGATCTCGATTAGCTCGGTGACAGGAGATGCCTCCGAGCTGCGTGGTTCGACAGAAATTGTATCAGATATGTCGACTCCATCAACAGATATCTCCTCTCCAAGGACGATCCTCGATCACAATGAGATACGACCTACTGTTGTTCATCAAGATACAACTGTTTCCATTAGCCGGTTTGCATCTTCGCCGAGTGCCAATAGGCTTTTTATACAGGAAACGTCATCCAATGTTTCTGCAGAAAATGTTGAAGTGGATACCTTTATACAGAGATTATCGGTTGATATCGGATATTCTGGGCTGTTAACCCATGTCGTCTCTGCTGCACGAAGAGCGTCGTTTCCGACAAAGGGTATTTTCGACCTGGATACTCTTCGAGAATCTTTACCCTCACTTTCCAGTGTTCTTGGAATTCAGTTTTATGAAAGATATGCCGATACCCTTCCCCAATTGGAGAGAGACAAGATGATTGGAGCTGCAGGAGAGCTATATGTGAGTTTCCAGGTGACAAAAGAGAATGGGTTAGAATTCCCTTGGTACTGACTAAAAGTTTAGGTGTTTGAACTTTTAAAAGCGTGTAATCCCTCGCTACCAGATTTCGGCATAGATAATTGGAAGAGCAAGATTCGATCGTATGCGAAGAAGCATTCGGAATATGCATCTATGCTACCTTGGCATGGCCGCGAGACGTCAGATCTTGTCTATCATGACAAAATGGGAACTTTCACAAAGTTACTCATAGAAAATTGTTACTTTGATGCCAGTACATGGGAGCATAGGAGACCAACATACCACTTTGAGGTAAAAACGACAGTTTCTTCTTGCGAGACTCGCTTCTTCGTAAGCAAGAACCAATACAAAATGGTACGAACTCCATGATTGATGTATTTTTGGTTCGCTACTAACAGAAGATTTCAGTTACACGATAACCGTGGGAAAGAAGATTCGGTATACATTATCATGAGAGTCTTCAATGTCGGGAACCTCAACATCGGGCTGCGTCTCTATGTAGACCCAGCGGAGTTGGAGGCCAAAGAAGAGCTTTTGTTTACAGCCGAAACGTGGTCTGTTGTGCCTGGCGCTTAGACTGTGGTGTATAGTTTGGTTGCTTCGTTAATACTAGGAACATTGAAGTATATAAAAAGATCAGAAAGCATGGACTTTGTGGCTGCACGCATCTAAGCTATTCGTGAACATTACATCAGTGTTGATAGCCACCTATGTCTTCTACAGCGGTCAGCTATTGCACCTATAGCATACACAATATTTGTTTCATTTGTGAGTCACCGAAGTTGACCAATGAAAGAGGCTTTCGCAATCTGCATAACCAGGAGATACCCAAATTTTTATGAAACCTTGTAAACTGAAGCCAATGGGGAGATGTGCAAGTGATGAAGTATAATATCATTGGCAGTTGCCCACATGCCTGTAAGTCTTTGTGGCTAGCCCAAACTTCGCGCACCATACAACTTACAGGTACATGAGAGGTGTCCAAATAGAAGCCTCTGTCTAGCTTGCAAGCCTCTAGTAATAAGATTCCACCCTTGTTCCAGGAGTGTTGACATGTTGAGAAAGTTAATTATCCAGCAGATGTTTATTTATTTACATCTACTGCCCACCGGGACACCTATATAAGCGACACGGAGCCCCCCCCCCCCCCCCCCCCCCCCCCCCCCCCTTCATCCGACAACCATTTTCCCAACTCAACTCTCCCTTCAGCAAACTTCGGTCATCCTCACTGTTATTAAACGACAACACTCTCAACAAATCTTCGTCCGAGAAAGGCATACATACAGCCCAGAATCCACCTTATTTGCCATAGAAGCAATTTCCAAGAACATCATGGCACCTGTAGGGGAATACCTTGACGATGCATGCAAAATGCTATCGAAATTTCATCAGTTTCCGAATCTACCAACTGAGCTAAGGCTCAAAATTTGGAAACACGCCTTACAACCACTCAGCCCGTCCCGCCCTAGGGCTCATTTCTTCTCGGTGACCAACTATAAAGAAGACGGCGACGCGTTGAAAAAACTCAGAGTTCAATGTCATCTAGGTTCTGATTGCGAAATTAATCACGGTACTACATATTGCCTCGCTGCACCAAAATTTGGCGACAGCCATTCGTGGACCAACAATAACCCGTCTGCGTATCTCTGGGACTATGGCATGTGGAATGCATGCCATGAGTCCAGGGAAGTTATCGAGAAGCATTATAAAATGAACCACTGGACAGCAAAGTTTCGTCAAGGCCGAAGCTCAATGGATGACAACCTACCTATGGACGCCTGTGTGCCATTCATTTATCCACACAGTAGCGGGAACTGGTGCTTCGCTATTCATTCAAACCAAGATCTCGTCTGCCTACAGCCCGTTAACGCAGGCACTGTCGGCTATTATAGGGAGAATCCGTACTTTATAGAAGACTTTTGCATGGTCGATTATATGACCGGGATACGCGGCTTTCCTAACTTGGCGCTCGAATACGATCCTAGTTGGTGCGATGGTCTTGACGAGATTAGGAACCCAAATGTTCTATTTGAAGAGATGAGTCCTCGAGGTCTTTTCGTACGCATCATAGTCTGGATGGTCGAAAGTTATTCACGTAACCAAACGCTATATCTTATCGATTATAATTTGAAGCGAACCAGGACCGAAGACAGTCATGCCTTGTCAAACAAACGAAAAGTTTTCAGCAGTATTGATCGAAGATTTGTCGAAGTCAGCCCGAACTGGGGAGATTATTCCGACACTTGGAGTCGTTCAGCACTCGAGTTCGTGGATAACATCGACACTCTATTCGGCGGCATCAACCCCACACATTCTTGTTTAGGGCATTTTGACGGCGATTTTGGGTGCAATGGATGCGATACTTGGGGAAAATGGGGCTGGTACAACATCTGGGTTCATGCTGAGGTTCTAGAATGCGAGAAGGCCGAGTAACTCATATGTGTTAAGAAAACATACTTTCGAATGAGGAGCTGTGAAGATGTCACCTGCGACGGTGCATTTTGTAGAGATGGAATAAGCTCATTAAGGGGATTTATTGTTGAAGTAGCTTTTAATAGGTAGATGGAAAACGCCGTGGCTCCCACTTGTCACTACTTGCAATGCGGGCTGGCGAAGCCTTTGGTAGCAGGAGTGGCGGTGGTAGTACAATAGTGCCAATTTTACAGGAAATATCATCACTCATTTCTATGAGATACCCAAAGGGAATGGACCCAGAACGCATGTGTATCCTTATCAAGCCTAGTTGATATTCGGCAGTTTGGGTGGAATCCGATTGGTGTGACTACGAGTTCGTATTGATGCTTAGACGTCGCTTACACAATGAAGCATCTTTCCTCTTATAATGCTTCGATTCTTTGTAGATTCATAGCTTTCCTTTCTTCAAAGACAAAATTTAGAACAACTTTCAAGACTTATCTTTCAGAATGGACTCCGCGAGGCGACATTATTCCGCCAATACTTCGAGTGGCCGAGAACAGTCTGCTATCGTCAGCTGCTTATCATATCATCTACCTATATCGCGTCTATAGTGTCCCCGTGGAAGTTATACGAGCTCTAACTCGTAGCTTTATACGCCTATTTTACGCTATCTCCTCGTGCTAGTTCTAGAAAAGAAGCTGGACAAGAAGCATCTCAATTGCCGAAGCCTTTGCTAGCCGCGGGAAATCGCTGAAATGCGGAGATATGGTCGGTATCGAAGTCGGCTTAATAGAGAAATAAATACGATGATCTCTAAGTAATGGCACTTATAAGAACCCCTCTTCACCTACGTAGTGGGCAATATACCCGTCGGATTCCCCTCGACCAGATGGAGCCTGGACGATCTCAACACGGCCTCATATTCCGATATCGCGGTTTTCACCTATCTTTGATGTATTGCTCTTCCCGTCGCCTATAACTATTAAGCATTTACCCGTCGGCGTCACCCCGCATCCCCAGATTTTCATCTCCGTCGCGATCTTTTAGATATGAAGCTCATGTAACTGTGGTGCCAGGGGATGGCATATAAAAGTCAGGCATCAGCCGTTGACTCCTCAAGACCTGGCTTCTGCTATGTTGTCAAGGTCACCAAGTAATACTTTGGATAGTATGAAGGCCTAAGATTCCGATTTTTGGCCTCTTTCTCACCGTCTTTTGTACAAACGAGACTGATTCTGTTCGTCGGCTATCTCGCTCATTTCGCTTTCACCGTGGGGTTTCGTCCAAAATGGCCCGGCTTTTGTATCTTCTAGTCGGCCTCTTCGTTGGCTTGTCCCACCAGACATGCTCAACCGATGAAGACTGCAGCCTTAACGGTGTTTGTGCCAAAGGTGGCGTCTGTCAGTGTGATCCCGCGTGGACTGGCACCGACTGTGGCGTGCTCGACATCCGTCCAGCTAAGCGGAACGGTGGCTACAATCTGACTCCCGAGGGAACGTCTTCATGGTGCTCCAAGATTATTCAGGACCCAAAGGAGAGTGATCTATATCATCTCTTCGCCTCTGAGTTCACTCACGGATGTGGCCTTGACTACTGGGCTCCCTACAGCCGCATCATTCGGGCTGAATCTCGCACTGGCCCCGCTGGCCCTTACAAATTTGCCGCTGAAGTTGTGGGAACCTTTGCCCACAACCCAACTGTCGTCTACAGCCCTGCGGATAAAGAATGGCTTCTATACTATATCGGATGCCCTACAAACGTGACAGACACATGCCAATCGAAGAGCTTCACCTGCGGACCAGGCAACGACGTTAATGGAGAGAGTGGCGTTTCTGTCTTGAGCAGCAGTGATCTCCGCAAGTGGACTTTCAAGGGACAAGTCATGCAGGGCGATAACACGAGCGATTGGGATGCCGATTTGACAAATCCCACGGCATTCCCCTTGTACTCCAGCTCTTGCGGACGCGCAGAATCGACCACAGATGGCGGACATTGCCCTGGTCACACTGCCGCTATGCTGTTGGTCTACCGTGGTTGCCCAATTAACTGCGGCGGTTCCGAGTTGATCAACGTGGCCTTCTCAGAGTCTGGCTATGAGGGCCCATACAAGAAGATTGAGTCACAGCCAATCTTTGACGACGCCAACGAGGATCCGTTTGTATGGCGCGACAAGCGAGGCAACTTCCACATGCTTTTGCATTCCCTTGAGCCTGATGGTGGATTTGGCTGGGGTCCTCAAGTTGGCCGTCATGCTTATGCGAGAAATTACACAGGACCATGGACATTCGGCAACCGAACACTTGCATTCAGCACGTATGTCCAGTACGATGATGGATTGGTTACTCAGTTTAACCGCAGAGAGAGGCCGGAGTTGTATTTCTCGAATGATGGACAGATGACACCGCTTTTATTGTCAACGGGTGTGCAAGAACAAAACAGTGGCCAGAGTTATAGTCTTATTGTTCCTCTTGGAGATGCCGGAGTGAAGGCACAGGGCCAGTATTGAGCGATAAGATGCTGATAACACGCATCAAGATTTGACAGATAACATTCTCTATGACACAATAAAGGCCCCATTCGTACGAAAATCTCACCTAGATCCTGCAGTTTTGGAATTAACCGCATGGAATGTTTGATGATGAAGTCATGTTTGTAAAAGACTTAGTGATAGCAGACCTATCGAGTGACGTGAGTGAAAATCACGAGCGATAAGCCTGCACCATCAGTATGGGATGTCACTATAATGAAGAAGGGGAGTTGTTTTGGTTGGCTTATGAAATACTGAGGTCCATTCGGCTGGCTCTCTATGTCAGTGATGCTACATGTAGACACCCCTGCAGCTTAATCTTATTTACGCCAGAAAATAGATGACATACACATGAATAATCAGGATCCCGAAATGTAATGACAGTATGAGGAGGCAAACATGCGTTCTGGAGGACTTTCAAGGACACTTATCATTGACGAAGCGATGATCTTATGGCAAAAAATTGTCATGTTCATATACTGAAAGGCACTTTTGACTTCAATCTCTTATCTTAGGGAGTGGATATAGTCGACCGCAGTAGATTTTCACCTTTTCTACCATCGCCCAAGAGCTTCGATTGAAAGTGATAGCCAATGATAGCCATACTCTCTCCATATCCACCTAGTACTCACATCCTTACCATCACCACAAGGTTGAATATTTCGTCAAAAATTCTTTCAGGTGTTTAATATTCTCTTGAAACAGGTTAGGAATTAAATTGGAGAAAGGTTAATCCCGATGTATGCCCAATTACCACTGTATTACCTTGCACAGCCACGAGTTTAGTCCTGTAATCTCTGGGAAGCCAAAGGAGTTTTTTCCCACCCTTGGTTATCCAATCTTCATCAACCAGTAATAAGTCGTGTTTTGGAGATACTGCTGGCTGTTTCTTGAGCCAGTCTATAAGGTATCGATGGTTTAAGCAAAGCCATAATCCATCAGGCAAACATGTGATAGATGTATACTCAACGATATCCGGAAAGCCCCTGCCACTTCCAACGGTCGGCGGAAGGCGGCTGGAGAATTTCTGTAAACACGCGCCTGTGGTTGCATTCCACACTAGAATGAACCCATAACGGTAGACTGCGGCTAGCGTTTTGCCTTCTGGAAAGAAGGTGATGGCATTAACAGCCCCAATCTCCATTTCTTTGAATCTCGTCAAAACCTCCCCTGATGCCGTATCGAGTAGCTGTATTTCAAAAGCACCGAGACTCGACGCTAATAACTCTTCGTTGGGCGAGAATGCGATTGCTGTACAGGTAGGCTCATCGATGGTGGGAGGAGTTGGATAATAGATGTGGTGTCTTCTTGGTATATCCCAAAGCCATATTCCATCGCATCCTAATGCCAGCGTTCTGCCATTGCGCGAAATTGCAATTGCACCCGCCCCAGTGGCCATTGTGGGAACGTAAAATGTATCCTGACAAACCCCTTCTTCCGTATTCCATAGCTCTATCATTGTGTTGTCTCGACTCAGTGATGCTAGTATCTTGGCATCTGGTGAAAGTATCATCTTCTCAATCGGCTGATATATTGGTGATCTTAGCCGCCGCTGCTGCATGCCTAAAATATTCCATAGTCGTATTGAGCCATCTTCAAATCCCGATGCTACTGTATCACTGTTTGGGGAGAATGCACTTTTTGGGGAGAATGCAATTGCGCATATCTCGCTGCTATCATGGCCTATGCGAGTCCTTTGGTCGTCGCCTGTTAACATGTCCAGCAACCACATCTCGTCGCTAGAGCCATACAGTCCCAGCTTTTTGCCGTCCGGTTGGAAAGCACTGGCATGAACTCGTAAACACGGAGTCGTAAACGTTTGAATGCAGGTACCAGTTTCAACATCCCATAGTTTCACTTGTCCGTCTTCGTGCCCCGATGCTATCGTCTTGGAGTCTGGCGAGAACGCGAGAGTTAAAATATCGGTGATGTCAATTTTTTGGAATACCTGTAGACGTGTATTTGTTGCCGTATTCCACAGTTCTATCGGGCCATCTCCTTCTGTTATTGCTACTGTCTTGCCATCTAGCGAGAACGTTGCGGCTCCTTCCACATGTCCCCATTTAACGATCTCTGATTGCTCATACGTTGCTGTGCCATCTAATCGTACGTCGCTATCCTGGAATTGTGTGGAAGGAGTATCGCTGTTTAGCAAGGCGGAACCTAGACTCATCTGGTAATCCCTGGGGCTGTATCGGAAGGAGAGCACAAATGAAACCATCTTGCAGTCTAGAGAGAATGAAATGGCTAATATAGAATGACCACGAATCTTAATCATATGTTGAGTCGCACCTGTTGCCGCATCCCACACTCGTATTTCTCCACCACTGCAGCATGAAACTATCGCCTTGCCATTTAGGGAAAAGCAGATGGCTTTAATTTTCTGTTCATGGCCTTCGAGCGTTTGCAGGAGTGCGCTGTCGGTTTTGATCACTCCCTGTATATCTTTGATGAATGGTAGCCGTTCCTTCCATTGTAGTTGTCTTATGTCGCTTGATGTCTGCATGTAACTAGATACCATTCTGTCGCTTGGTGTCTGACCAAATACCAGTGCCGAGCCATATACCTGCAAGGGGGCGCGATCAATAATTGGCCCGTTATTGATTATAAACTTCTTTGTGCTGCGTAGAATTTCCATAAGCCGATTATCTATTCGTACATACCCCTTATACTGGAAATCTGGTTCAACTTGTAACTAGTAAGGTAACATTCAGTATCTATACGCCTAGGTAAGTACAACTCTTTCGGCACATACCTTTCTTCCTATCTGTTGTATAGAACGCAAAGCATCCGCAAGTCCACCAAGTAGAATTACACTCTCTAGCCAGCGGAGTACGTAATCCTTCAAAAATGTCCATGTCGTCTCCTCGAGTGCCAGTCGAGTTTCAGATTGTGGTGGGTTTGCAACATATACATCCAAGAAGTGTTCGATCCAGCAGAAGCAAGAGTATTCTATTGAAGCTAATGGGTTTGGGTTTGGTGGCGGTGCATCTGTTATTTTGAATCCGAAGTCTGTAACGCCGTAGATATTTTGTGGTAACGTCGAGATGGCCTTAATTGACTGCTCGTAGATATCCGCATGTCTTTGAGCAGCGTCTAGCAAAAACCTCTCTGTGGATAAAAAATCTTTTGCGGACTGATGTATAAAATATATGATATCGTCGCGAATTGTGAGAAATGAGCCACACATAGTAACAAGCTTTTTAATGGATTCGAGATGTTCTGAAATATCCTTTGGTAAACCAGAGAGGACTCCTAGTTCGCCTAAACTGAGGGGATAATATGCGGTAAATATTATCGAAAGTATCTTCCAGCAGAATTTTGCGTTTCTTCGTCGTTGTTGTTGAATCTGACTGATCATTCGTCTATAAACTGCGGCCAAGTCCATTGGCATCTCCTCGACTACCTCCATCACATCCCAGCTTTGAACATCTTCGAGCTCTTTCATCACAAGAGATACCCACAGAAATGTTCCATTAGCTTTTTGTCTCAATGCATCCCTGAGTCCATCTCTTTGGCTCTGATCATGCTGTATTGAATGTAGGCGTGAAACTTTATGCTCGATATATATATCCACAGCATTGGATACCGTTTCTGCGTTTCCTTTCAGCTCAAGACTCAACATGCCTTGCGACGTATACGGTTCAAGCCTTTGTTGGATACTAAGTATATTCCGACTAGATATAATCCATTTAACGTGAGGCAACGATACGTGTTGAGTAATTAGCTCTAAGAGCTTAGCCGAGTCTGTCTCGCATTCGTCTAGTGCGTCGACGACAAGCACAATATCCCCAACTTGTGGGTCGCGTAGCATATTTTGAAGCATTTCGGATAAGACTACCCAGGCATTCGCATCACGAAAGAGATCTTTACCTGCATGGTTATACTTCTCTTGAATATGCGAGATCAGCGAGCGCTCTTGGATAATGATGAGGTATATAAGGCCACGCAAAACAGCAGTCGCGTTGTTGATGCGCGAATCGGTGCCCTGGCAAAAGAAATAGGACAGCAAATTGTTGGCTGTTCTATCCATTGGCTTCGCCAACTTCGTTCCTGGCGTCAGCTCATCGATAATTGAGCATAACAACATTGTCTTGCCCTTTCCTGGATCTCCTTTGACCCAGAGTAATGTGTTCTGTTCATCATCGCGCCACTGTTTGAAAGTCTCGTTCTCAAAAATCCAATCGGAGGACTCTTTTAGAAGTCCACCTTTTGTCTGTTGGATACGTGTCTTGTCGTCGCGGGGATCGGTCAGCCGCAGATCCTTCAAGCACTGGTCTGCTTGGTCTGCCACCGGATTTTGTATATTGCCTTGATAAATGGTGACATTGTCTCCAAAGCTGTTGTTGTTAACGTTGCGGAAACTTGGTCCTATTGGGTTCATTGCTGAACGGCCGTACAATACCAAATGCACAAATTCTAGACAATTGGACTTGTTGGGCACGCAGCCTTGGATGCAAGCCGAGCGATGGACTCGAGATATATTGCTCAACCCCTCACTCTGACATGGCATATGTAACCAATCATACACCGCAGAGCTTTCCGGCCATTCAATTGCTATGCCTTATCAAACCTCACGGTAGCGAATAAGATCTGGAACAAGCAATGACGATATGGCTATATACATATGTAGGTACATGTATCCAGCACTCGGCACCCAGCATGTTATGATCGCTACAGATACTTCACTGCATCTATAATTGATTCTGTCTTCTACCTACTCTATATTTATATAGTATCTCCACTTTCCTCTACTGTAACCTCATTTCCCTTCCGCCCAGGTACAAGGTATCATCGTTACATACACCTTCAAGTTCGTGATACTAGATACTGTATACGGTAGTCATCCGCTATGAACAGCTATATCTGCAAATAACTGGTATAAGAAGCAGCAGGTGGATGAAGGATTCGATGGAGACACACCTACTCAGTGTAGGTAAAAATGAAAATGTGAAAATGATGCGTAAATAGGTAATAATATAAATAGCTATAAACCTGCATTTCCCAGCACTTCTTTCTATCGCCGTAAAATATGGAGCTTCAAGCATAACCCGCATCCTTTGCAATCCTATCCAAAAGCCTATGCAGTCTCAAACCATCCTCAAAATCGGGAACACTCTTATCGCCATGAGCATAAGCCTCAAACAAACGAGCCGTATTCTGCCCCGGAAACTGCACGCCCTCAACATGCGCCGGCATGCTCACCTGCCAATCAACAACCCTCGCCTCCTTGTCTTCACCCGTCTTGATGCGAATTTCCCGCTCCGAGTGGCCCATCTGCAGCGCGCCGTTGACAGTAAGCTCAATCTCGCCCTCGGTGCCAGAGATAGTCCATCGTAGGGTCTTTCCAACGAGCTCGCCTGGGCGGTTGTAGTTAACGCTGGCGATGGCGCCGCTCTCGAGGACGCCCTGGACGAACATGTGGTCTGGGGCAGTCTTAGGGAAGGCTGGGTCAACAATTTCGCCAGTCTTTGTGTTGACGAGTTTCATGATGGGATACTGCTGGGAGAATGTCGCCTTGATTGTAGCAAAGTCGCCTAGCACGTAGAGGAAGCTGTCAAAGACTGTTGTATTGTTAGCGTCTTTCATTATACATCAAGCCAAAAAGACTTGGAGGGATGCATCAATGACTTACAGTGGCCAAATGCAATGTGAAACTCGTTTCCACCGCTCTTAAAGTCCAGATAATAAGCGGCGTCTGCCATCCAAGTACCGGGAGGTCCAAAGAAAGGCGAGTACTGAACCTGCGTGCTCGTCACCTTGCCAATAGCTCCACTGTCAATGAGCTCCTTGAACTTGATCAGCGCAGGATCGATGCGGAACTGAGAGCCAACGATCGTCTTGAGGTTTGCCTCCTTGGCCAGCTTGGTCAACTCCTCGGCTTCAGCCGTGTTAGCGCCAAGAGGCCACTCGACAAAGACCTGCTTCTTGGCTAGGACAGCAGGCTTGGCCACCTTGTGGTGGTTAGTGACGATGATGGAGACAACCACCAGGTCGACGTTGGGGTCGTTGGCAATATCTTCGGGGTTGCCGTATGCCTTAACAGTAGAGGGCAGCTTGTGGAAGTCGATGGATCTTTGGGCAGACTCGACAGAAGAGTTGCAGACAGCAACAATCTCATAGTGAGGAGAAGGGACGAAAGAAGCCAGATGAGCGGCCACAGCCCAAGCTCCGGGACCAAGAGCAGGACCGGTAGCGCCAAGGCCGATGATGCCAACTTTAACAGGAGCCATTTTTAGTGATGTGGATTTTTATGAAGCTTGTGATGAAATGAAGCTGATGAAGATGGCAATGATGAAAATGATGGAACTGATATTGATCCTATTCAACTCTTTCACATCACTCAAGGGAACGAGGCACTATTTGTACTTATCAACCCAACGTCTTTTCCCTCTCCCTCTCTGTATTCATCGCATACGCACTTGGCCCCTCCGTTCTCCTACTCCTCCGTAACACCAGAAACGAGCCCCATATCCGGTCCGTCTCGCATCCTCCTCCGGCGCTCACATCATATTATCAATAACACCATTCGGAACTCCGTTGCCCCAAAACGAACGGCAATAGTAAATTTGTCTCTTCGGATGAATAATCTACTCGACTCACACCCACCCTAATCAGATCTTAATCTGGCGCCACCAGATCAAGTCAGCGCTTCATCTTCATTTGCTCTTCCATCAAGACCCCTTGCCGTCTCCACTCGAACTCCGGCCCGCTCCACCCAAACTCCGATGGCCAGAACCAGCTTCGGAGGCGCAATCGCCCGCGTCTTGACTAATATCACGATCCTTCAGAGCGTTCATCACCGGATTTCCTCTTCTTTTGCCGTGTACCGTATACCATTTTCCAACTAAGATACGGACATTCTAAATCTTGTCAGGAGACAGACATGCCCATATCCAGAAAGAAGACGTGTGTCCAGTGCCGCAAAGCAAAAGCCCGCTGCAGCCTGACCCTCCCGCGCTGCACGCGATGTATAGACAAGAGCCTCGCGTGCGACTATGCACGCATGGCTCCTTATTCCGTATTAACTCCTGCTTCTTCTGCTACTAATGCCAACACGCATCCCGGGGATCTGCGTGATGCAGCGGCGGATTTGCGGGTCCTCGCCGCCAGGAACGGACATCACAGCCACGGCCTTCCTCCGGGCAGCGCTCATGTCCTGCTAGATTCGCTCGGCATGGTCTCATCGTCCTCGTCCACACCTCCTCTCTCATCCGCCGCGCCAATGACGGTTCCCGGCCGCTCAGACTGGCCGCTTCTGCACGTTGATCTAGGCCCTGACGCCGGCCTCGACACTTCCGCAATGCCTCCGATTGAGCCCTGCCAAAACGTCTTTGGTTTCCTCAACAGCATGACCATGCCAAGCCATGCAGCCCCTGAAAGTGTTGTTCAAGATGAAGATACTCGTCTTCGAAATCCCATCACCGGCTCCGGCACGCAGTCCGACTTTCTCATGCATGACGTGAGGTCCCGGATTCTTACCAAGCGCCGCGGTCTCAATGCTACTACGGTGCTCTCCACGAGGGCGATCCTTGGCCAGGTGTGCGCGTATCCCGCCATGATGGTCAAGGGACCTATTCTTCCTCCGTTTATTCATAGCCGGTGCAGTTTAGATGATAGCCTGACACATGATTGCGCAAAGGCTCAGAAACACAATTGTTTAAGGAGGACGTTGAGTATATGTGCTTCCCTGGTGGGAATGTGGTTGGACAAGACCCCGGTCAACAGTCCGTTTGTGTGGGAGACGATATATAATGAAGTCGCCAGGCTGCAGAAGGAGGTGATCATCTCGGAACCCGAAATACACTCACTTCAAAAGGATTGTAATAGTAGAGACTAACACCTTCTTGTAGCACGAGGCATACGATTCGGAAACATTACTTGAGGCAGTCCAAGCATTGACAGTATACCTTTTGCTTCAAGCACAGGATACAGAGACTCTAGCAAAGAACGATGTCAAATTCCTCCTCATCACAATAGGCGTACGCTCATTCTTTCCTACCAATCACACCCATCATCACCAACGTTAACACCCAAACATAGGAAATTGGCCAAAAGATGCATACAACACTTGGATACAACACCGTCTTAGACACCATCGAAACCCCTTTCTGCCGCAGTACCTGGGTCCTCTACGAAAGCTCACGAAGGTTCTTCCCCCCTTCACCCTTCATCCCCCATCAACGCGCATGCTCATCTTCACACAACAGAACACTATCCCTCCTCTACGTCGTCGAAATGTTCCTCGAAGTCACCCTCCGCCAACACGAAGCCCGCTGCTGCCAATCCTTCGCCAACGCGCCCCTCCCCTGCACCCGCGAGCTCTGGGAAGTCCCCTCCACCTACGAGTGGAGCAAGCGGTACGCCGCGTTCCTCCGCGGCAGGGCCGTCGACAAGATCCTCACCTTGGCAGACTACAAGCTGTCGCACCAGCTGTCGGCGGAGGAGCTCGTCAGTGGCACCGGAACGGGGGAGGGTGGCGGGAGTATCACGCAGGATGTTATAAGGTGGTGTGAGGGGTTGGATCAGTTTGGGACGTTGATTTCGTTGGCGGCGACGCTGGTTAAGTATGAGAATGGGCCGTCGATAATAGGGAGTCATGTGTATAATAAGATTGCTTAGAAGATGAGGGTTGGAGTAGAGGTTGGTTAGAACAGTTCGCAGCAACATCCCTTCTGAGGAGCGATTGCACAGGTAATGATTAATGATAAGAAAACCAGTCGTAATATTCATAAACTCTAAAATATGTCATGTTTTTAGTTAAGAACCCATCACTCCATCATGGTATCTTCATCGTGTCCCTGCACTTCCTGAATAGCGCCCGCCTCCAACAATGACCCAGTAGCAGGAACGGCGTGTCTCGGCCAAACTCTCTTATACAAACTAATGCCAACAGAATCTTGAGGGTTAATCCGTCCGTCAAACGTCGCCTTGAAGTAACCGTGAGTTCCAAGAGGCTCCTTGATGAAACCACTGCGTCCACGCTTGGTCCACAGCGGCATCGCCTTGAACCACTCCACGTCCTCACGGTTGAAGAACATGTATCGGATGGTGACAATCTTCTTGTGGATGTGGTACGGGTGGCCTGCCAGGATGACACGCTTGGCGACAACACGGCTTGTCGAAGGTGGGAGGGCTGTACCTGTGGCAATCAATGACATGCCACCAGCCGAAGTATCTTCCTCAGCACCCTCACTAGGAGCTGTTCGCTTGAAGAACAGTACCGGGACAGCACCCCATGTGATTGGTCCCATAAAGGTGGCGATGGCCGACTGGCCGGGGTGGAGGTATCGGCAGTACTTGTGCACGTCGTTTGGCGTCGAGCCAGACTGTGAGAACAGAGGCTTGATAACCATGCGTCGAGCGCCACATTGGGCAATCAGTTCCTCCTTGGACTTGATGGAAGAAGTTTGATCAGAGCTGAGGTTGATCAGATAGTTGACAGCAGTCTTCTTGTTCTCGTGCCGCAGCAGGGAAACAAGGGTGACTGGGGAGCTGGGCTTGTAGGAGCTGGCTGCAGCAGCAGGCATGCCCTTGATGTAGATGTGTACGCGGGTGCCAGGCTGAACTCCTCCAACCAAAGCTTCACGGGTAGCCCTTGATCGCGAGGCGTTGTAGTCGGGAACCTGCAGAAGGCGACGCCATTCCTCCGGCTCATGTGCTCGATCCTCGTCCTCTTGCCAGGGGCTGGTTCGGAGGCTCTTCAAACCACGATATCTGGCTAATCTTTCCCTGGCCAAAACATTGGGGTGAAGTTCAATCTCATCGGGAAACTCCTTGTCATCCTCCACCTCATCTCGCTTCCGCGCTCGGTACTGCTCCAGCTGTGCAGCATCTTCTTCCTCATCCGGCTCCATCATCTCAGACTGAGGGTACTCCGAAGGACCAGCCTCCGTAGGCTCGGGCTGGGCAAAACCTTCCATACCGTCTTCAGGTCTTGCTTCCTCCTCTTCATCGTTTTCATCATCCATCTCCATATCTTCCATATCAGAGCCCGAGTCTGACACATCATCCAGGTACCAAGCGGACTGGTACTTTGAGGTTCCCTTGGGAACTTTCTTGGTCCCAGCTGTCGCCTCATCTTCCTCATCTGAGAAGTAGTGGTGCTCATCCAGCAATACGCCCTTCTTTTCTGAAGGCGCAACTGACAAGGCGGCATCATCTTCGGCATCCATCATGACGTCTTCGGGGGCAAGGTCGTTCAAGTCATCACGGTCGTCAGAAGGCTCTTCAAGAACTTTCTCTTCCTCAGCCTCCATTGTTACCTCCTCACCCTTCTTCTTGGTGTGTTTGGGAAGAGGAGCAGCGACAATTTTTTCGATTTGATAGGTACCCCAGTCGCCAACCTGAATAAGTCGATCCGCCTTCAGGCCTTTACCTCTGACCACTCCAGTAATGACTGTAGAATCCGAGTCGTTTGTGGCAAACTTGATGTCTTCGGCCAGCATCCAGCTTCTCTCATCCCTCCACCTGATGCCCTTGGGGGTTGTGCTGCACAGAGATCGCATGAGGTTGGCACAGTCCTGTCTATTATCGACACTGTAGAGTTTCTCCTGCTCGGGATGGAAATGCGTAATGAAGGACTTGAGCGAGCCCATGATACCAGGCCTCTGCTTCGCAGGTTCAATCTTGTCGAGACCCTGAACCATTGTGAACAATGTTGTCAAGCCCTGGCTCTCGACGCTTCGAAGAATGAGTTCTCCTAGTTGGTCAACCTCAACAGAGGCAGAGAGGACGAGGACGACGAAATCGGCGGCGCTGGCGGCGTCCAAGCAGGCAGTGAGGTCTCGCTCGAGGGCAACATATTGCAGTTTCTGCTTGAAACGATCAATGGGCACCTGGAAGTTGTTGCTGCTGAGGTCGGTTTCGATATCGAGGCTGCTGTTGAGCGACTGAATAGCTGCCTTGGCGTCGCCATCAGAACACAAGGGGATAACTGCAACGATTCTCGGGGCAGCATCCTTTCCAGAGAAGATAGAGGTCTCCTTCAGGTGCTCCTTGTGCTTGATCAGACGAGTCTGCTTCGCCTGGTTTCGTCGGTCGAACTTGGACATGACTTGCTGGTGAGGAGTCTTGCGCGATCCTTTTTCGTTGGGAACTCGGCCTAGATGTCTCACTGTTAGAGATTTATTCAACCTAGAATTATGCTTCACACAAATGCGCCATCGAACCTTTTGCGCGATCCCTCAGCTCATGCTTGGAAGCAGCCTTTGATTTGAACGGCTTGTTGGTGACTTTCGTCGTGGGCCGGTGCGAGTGCACGGCAGCAGACATTTTCCCGTCGCCACCAGCCTTGAACCGAAATGGTAACGATGCCAGTTTGCAATTCGTGAGATCGATTTCTGTTTTCTCAAAACTGAGGCCCTGGATATTTTGTATTTGCACTGGGCGCAAGACAATGCAGAATCGCTGCGATGGTGGGGTTTTCGGTTATCAAGAATTTTTTGTTGTGGCACATTATCGATAAGCGCGGTGGACCGGCAGATCAGGGCCCTGCCAATGGCGACGCTGCGATAGGCCGCGCCAAAGCCTGGGCGGTGGAAATTTTGTCTTGCTGCAACTTTGATACCAATTGTTTTCTGCGAGCCGCCCAGCGTCCGATCCTCGAGTTTACAAAAATCGCCAGAAATTCCACACCGGCGCAATGAGTGCGGACACAGATGTCAAGAGAGCGCCTTCAGCGCCAACAGCGCGAAAAAGCGAGGCAATCATCACCCAGAAGCCTCGGACAGACATTGCAACCCGCGCCGAGAGAGAAAAGGCCCGACGGATGCGAGAAGCAAACCAAGCCTACGGCCGAGGCAAAGGGATCAACACCAAGCAGATCAAGGACAAGAAGTTGCGGAGAAATCTGAAAGAGCTGGAAAACAAGTATCAGAATGCGACGCTGAAAGCAAAGGATGCCGAGATCCTGTTGGAGAACACACCCGGATTCCTCGAGGCCGAAGGAGAGCTGGAACGAACCTACAATGTCAAGCAAGGCGATATTGTGGCCAATGTGGCAGTCGAGACGGCGCAGAAGAGATTCGAGCTCAATCTAGACCAGTTGGGACCCTATGTATGCGATTACTCAAGAAACGGACGAGAGCTGCTGATCGGTGGCCGAAAGGGCCATGTCGCGACGATGGACTGGCGAGAAGGCAAGCTGGGATGCGAGATTCAATTGGGAGAGACAGTCAGAGACGTAAAATGGCTGCACAACAACCAATTCTTCGCGGTAGCGCAGAAGAAATACGTCTACATCTACGACCGCAATGGTGTCGAGCTGCATTGCCTTCGGAAGCACTCCGAGGTCACACATATGGAGTTTCTCCCATACCACTTTCTCTTGGCCACAATGGTAAGACCTTTTCCACATCTCAAATAGCGAAAGGGTATGAATTGCTAACAAAATTCATTAGAACACTGGCGGTGTCCTGAAATACCAAGATACCTCAACCGGCCAAGTCGTCGCCGAGATCCCGTCCCGCCTCGGTCCTCCCACCGCATTCACCCACAACCCCTACAACGCCATCATTCACGCCGGACACCAGAACGGCACAGTCACTCTATGGTCACCAAACTCAGCCGAACCAGTCGTGAAGCTATTAGCACACCGAGGCCCCGTGCGGTCCGTTGCCGTCGATCGAGAAGGCCGATACATGGTCTCCGCAGGACAAGACGCACGCATGGCAGTCTGGGACATTCGAATGTTCAAAGAAGTCAGCACCTACTCCACATACACACCAGCCTCCTCACTCGCCATCTCAGACACAGGCCTCACGGCCGTCGGCTGGGGCACCTCGACGACCATCTGGAAGGGCCTTTTCAACAAAAACGCCGCCGAGCAGGAGCGCGTACGGCACCCATACATGAAATGGGGCCGCGAGGGTAAAGCCGTCGAGCGCGTCCGCTGGTGCCCCTTCGAAGACGTCCTCGGCATCAGCCACGACAAGGGCTTCTCGTCCATCATCGTCCCCGGCGCCGGCGAGGCAAACTTTGACGCCTTCGAGGCCAACCCCTTCGAGACCGCCAAGCAGCGCCAGGAGACCGAGGTCAAGGGCCTGCTCAACAAGCTCTCGCCCGAGATGATTGCCCTCGACCCCAACTTCATCGGCAACATCGACCTGCGGTCCGACGCCCAGCGCAAGGCCGAGAAGGACCTCGACGCCAAGCCCGTCGACGTCGCGGAGGAGATTCGCAACCGCGCGAGGGGAAAGAATGGCGCGCTGAAGAAGTATCTGCGCAAGCAGCGCAAGAGGAACATTATCGACGAGAAGAGGCTGCGGGTGGACGAGCTGTGGAAGGAGCAGCAGAAGAAGAACGACAAGAAGCGCAAGGAGGTGGAGGAGGATCTGGGACCGGCCTTGTCACGGTTTGCCAAGAAGGAGTAATGTATGGAATAGTGACAGGTACATATCAAAACGCATATACTAATACCCATAGCATGACCGATACCATCTTGTCTTGGTACGTAGCAGTGCTCCTACGGTTGTGGCTCCCTATGTGTGTCCATCTGGCTGTCGTGTTGTGAAAAAAAGCATCAAAACGTCCATTTCTATATATTTTTCTGTTCCCAATGTGCCATTTTATAAACTCGCTCATGTCCCATACAAGCAGCATAGCATCCTACTCTAGCCCAAACGCGAGCCATCACCTAGACGCCGTCCATTCAGCCAGCCTATATATAGGCTTACTCCAACGAATGGTATTTTTGTATCAATCTCGACCCCCTCGTTGACCTCCTCACAACAGCTTAAGGTCTCCCGTCACCTTGTCCACCAAGCTCTTCGGCCCCGGCCCAACGCCCAGAACCGTCATGCTGCCCGCCTCAATCTGCGTCCGTCCAGCATCCTGGATAACCTCGGCCGTGAGCCCCATAGCACGAGCCTTGCCTCGCAATTCCAGCATCTCGGCCTGACCCTTGATCTGTACGGCAATCTTGGCCTGGCCGAACCGTTCCCATCGAGCGAGCACCTTGCGTTCGGCAGAGGCCGGATCAGCACGGGCGAGGGCCTTGTAGCAGGCAAGGGTAGCATGTGAGCATTGAGCAGCGATTTTGCCTATTTGTTCAATTCCAGTTAGTTCTCTTCCTCAACTGCTAGCACCCAACATCCAAGGAGGGAGACCAAAACACACCCTTTGTCATGCCCAGATCCGTCCGCACAACCAGCACCAGCTTACACTCCTCACTACTCTCCAACATCATATTCTTCTTCTCCGCAACGCCCGTATCCTCGAGTTTAAGGCCCTGTCTTCGATCCGCATCGAAACCATTGGCCCAGTTCGGCGCATGGTCCAGCAGTGTGTCGTCCTCGTCCACGTCGCTCTCCTCGCTCTCCACCGGGTCGTTGAGGTATCTCCGGCGCTCCTCCGCCAGGGCGGGCGAGATGAGGTACCCTCTTGCGGTGTACATGCCAAACATGTAGCCGGTGATGAGGCTGGCGAGGGCAGTGGTGAGGATGACGCCCGTCTGCTGGGCCTGTTCATGGGAAGCCATGGAGGCTGATGTTTCGGTTTATTCGGTGACTGAAGCGATGTAATAGAGAATTGCGGGTTAGAAGGTAACAATGAGCAATTAGAGGCGTAAATGCGAGGCGGAATCTGAGGCGGTGATGGTGATGGTGATGCTCAGGAGAAGTTGTAAGAGACTGGAAACAATTGCTGCGTCATGCAAAGCTTCCAGTCGCAGCGACAGAAAAAAAGCACATGCCCCGCCTACCCATCAATGCCCTGTAACTCATCGGATTCCGGCGATCTGCCCGCCCTGAAGAACCCCCTCCAACCCCCACCCTCAGTCCGCTAAACCCGAACTTCAAACCGCTAAAAACGCTGCCGTATCAGTGCGAGTGAGTGAGTAATACGGCAACACTCCCAGCTTGGTATAAATCCATTCACAACTCCCACAACCTCATCTTATCAACACTAGCACTAACAATCTCGCATCGCCAAAAGCCTCACTCAATGGCAGACAAAAAGGCCCTCATCGTGGCCCTCTCCGGCTGCTCCTCCAGCGGCAAGACAACCCTAGCACGCCTCCTCCGCGACATCTTCCCCAGCACTTTCATCCTGCACGAAGATGACTTTTACCGGCCCGAGACTGAGTGAGTGAAAGATCCTCTCACAACTCCTTGAGTAAAACGCCTCCAAGACTAAACTAACACTGCCAAATATTTCAAGACTCCCTATGAAAGAAGGCCTCCTTGACTGGGACTGTCCCGAATCCATCGACATCCCCGCCATGGCCGACGCTCTCTCATATATCCGCCAACACGCCGCTTTTCCCGTAACTCTCTCCCTCTCATCTCATACAAAACCACAGTAATTCACACAGAAGATCAAACTAACTAACTAACTCAACTCACTCACAGCCAACCCTCGACTCCTACCAAGACAAAAACTCCGTCGGCCAATGCCCCGTCCCAGAATCCACAATCTCCGCCCTCAAACAAAAAGTAACCTCCCACCTTTCCTCTACAAACCACCCCCTAACCACCTCCGCCCTCCACCTCTGCTTCCTAGACGGCTTCCTCCTCTACCCCCCCTCCATGGCAGCCATCCAGCCCCATCTCGACGTAAAAGTCTTTCTCCGGGCTTCTTACCAGCAGGCCAAAGCCCGTCGTGAAGCTAGAGACGGCTACGTCACGCTCGAAGGGTTTTGGGCTGATCCCCCTGGCTACGTCGACAAGATCGTCTGGCCGAATTACGTGGCTGAGCATTCTTGGATGTTTGAGGATGGGGATGTGGAGGGAAAGTATAAGATTGATGTGCTTGAGCGAGAGACGATCAGGGTGCCGGATGGAGGGCCCTTGGATGGCGACATGGATACGATTTTGGCATGGTTGGTTGATCTTATACTAGAAGAGCTGGACAAGCACGCTTAGAATAATAGACGAGAATAAAAAATGATTCTCTGTTCATTCTTATTTTGGTTCTGAAAAGTGGCTCAAAGGCCCGAGCACCGCTCTAGAAGTAAAACACAGTCTGATCTATCAAACTCTTTCATCAAAACGAATCCCAAAAATTCCCAACATGGAGACTACCAAAATCTGCGTCTCTCAATGCCCTTTTATATATCCCAAAACCACGCAATGCTCATTCAACATCATTCACGCAGTGTCGTCAAAAACATGATCATCATCATCATCACTCACCCATCTCAACATCCCCCTCCCCATTCCTCTTCTCCCGCTCCAAAATCTTCATCGCCTCCGTCGCAGCCTTCGTCTTCACCTCCTCCTTATTGATCCCTCCTCTCACCGCCACAACCTCCCTCTTCCCAACAAGAACTTTGCAAAAGAACTCCTTCTCCGCCGCATTCTGCTCACTCTCCCTCATGTCAAGCTCATACGTGACCGTCTCCGTATTAGCCCACTTGCCCAGCTCCTCCTTAGGATGCTGCACATGGACTTCATCTCGAAGCAACCTGTCCAAGTATTTCAACAGCCCAAACCGATCAGCAATGGCCTTGCACTCATCCATCGACCCGGAGTCAACCCACACGGCGCCGAGAATCGCCTCAAACACATCAGAGAAAAATTTCTTTGGATTCAGCGCAGCTAGGAGCGCCCAGGGGTAATGCGTGCCATTCTCCATGGCGTCAAGAATCTCTTCTCTTAGGGCCGCGTGTCGCTTCATCGTTTCCTTGCGCTCAACCACAATAGGCTCTGAATTCTGTCGCATAAAACTCCACAAGTAAGAAGTTGTCTCTACGGTTTTCACATTGCCGTCTTCTCCCACGATAGGTTCTGTCGACTTCAACCCGTGTTCCATGGTCATAAAGGCCAGGAAGTCGCCGTTCACCATGCCCGTCTTGAGCGTATGCATCCTGAAATGGGGTAGCTCCGGCTTCACATCGAACAGTTTCGTAACAATGATGTTGTCTAAAATGGCATCTCCAATGAATTCGAGTCTTTCGAAAGATCGCTTGCCCATTTCTGCCGCAAATGACGCATGTGTCAAAGCCTCGATCAAAAGGGCTTTTTTCTTAAACGAGTATCCAATCAGCCTCTCCACTGGCTCCAAAGTTGGCGGAAGTGGTTCGCCCTCTGGCACTCTGTCGAACATAATGTGCCTATCTTCTTCCACACTTGTCCAATTAGTTTCGGGGAGAAACGTGGAGAGGCATTTGACCGCTTTATGAAGACCTCCTTCAAGGCCGCCATCGAGGCTTCCGTCTATATATGAGACTCCTATGAGTGCCTCAACCATGTCTGCAAGTGTCTTTGTCGATACCTTCCTATTCGCTACAGCCTCTGTTTCTTCTTCCTGGAGAACTGGGTCCAAGTATAGTGGTCGCCACTTTTGGCCTGTAAAGGGCTTTGTAATGAGGAATCTAGGCAGTCTATAATTAATGGCCGTCTTGTACAGTCTAGAGTTGGAAATGAGCCTGTCTCGCTTGTGTGAGAGGTAGCCTTCGGGGTAATCGGGATCTAAGCAGCATCAATATGGTCAGCAGAAGAACTAAGCAAAGATTGTATATGCAAGCAGCAATAGTCACTTACACTGAGCAGCGACGCGAATGCAAGTGAAGAACTTGAGTATAGAATCGCCCAAAAACTCCACCCTCTCGTAATTCACCGGCTCAGCAGCACTGCGCGCGCTTAGAGCCTCCCTAACCAGCTCCAGATTCTTGATATCAACATCCCAGAGAACAGTTTTGGCCAGCTCCTTGGCCATGATCATGACGCCGAGCTCGTGGATGATGGTAGGAATCATCATGCCAAACTGCGCATGCTTCGCCGGGATCGTGTCGACCGTCGCCCATTGCGATGGATACACCCGTGAATATGGCCTGCTACTCGCCTGCTCCTTAGTAGGGTCTCCGTGAAGACGATGCAAGAAATCGGTTCTCCGCGTCCACTTGTTAAGCACGAGATAGGGAACGTCTTCTGGCGCCTTTTCATATTCATAGAATGCATGTTGCACTTGGGTTATAGCGGGCTTAAATCCAACAGTATCCTTGTATGTGTAAGGAGACTTTGTATTATCTCGGATGAGATACTGGCCTTCTTTTATGCTCTCATTTTCCGCATCGTATGCCAGCTCGCCGATTTGATGCATCGACAAGGATTCACCTTTTGCCCAAACCCGGATTACATGCTCAACTGGCTCAATAGGCCACCGATGTCCGAAATGAAGCGCCAGCAGAGTGGATGTCTGATCTGGCAGATCCGTAATCCTGTCATGCGCGACGGGAGTTCCAGCAGAAAGTCGCAGCTCCATCTTGTGGCTGCGGTCGAGATACATTTGCAGAGGCTGGGGCTGGTTAATCTGGACGGGCAGTAAAACCTCATACTCGCTCGCCACTTGACCATCCTCATCAATGCAAGTCAGAGAGTAGAGCCACTTGTCACTAGATTCGTTGCGCCACTCCTTGGCAACGTGATGCCAGGGCTTCATAATCGGCTCAACGAGCACTTCAGACGCTCGAGCATCGATGCTGCCCATGTCGCTGGCCTTGAAGGGCTGCAAATTATCATTCACTAGCTCAGCATCAAATAGAGCGCGATAAGCCTGGTAAGCCGCATCCTTTGTAGCATTCTTCTCGGATTGCCACGCAGACGCACTGCTATGCTTCCTCAGATTCGTCGGCAAGTACGGTGGAAGCAGCACGGTGCAACGCAGGTCCTTGGAATCAGGCTCTTGATGGATGATGTAGTCTGGCCGGCTGTCGACAAATTCACCCGGAGACAAGACTCTGCAGAAATGCTCAAGATGAGCTTTGGCATTGTCAAAGTCGAGTCTCGCTTTAGTGGACGGTACAATGAAGAAGATGTCGGCTGGGTTTTCCGAGGCCTCTTCCAACTGACTGAGCTCGCGGAACTCTCTTTGCTCGTCGTCAAACAGTTTCTTTATTTCCTCTTCTTTCTGTTCCCATTTCTGAAGAGCAGGATTGGCCTGTTCAAAGAAAATGACGAGTCTTGAGTCCTTCTTCCGAGCCCGACCGCGCCTCTGTATAAACGACTTTGAGGTCGTCGGAGTATCAAAGCAGATGACAAGGTTGCAAGCAGGAACATCAATGCCCTCCTCCAAAACTGACGTTGCAATGAGTAGGTTGATCTTGCCCTGGCGAAAGCTCAGCAGATCCTTGTAATCAGCCTTGTCGCCAAATTCATACACGGCCTTGCGCCGTGTAGCATAAGCCGAGGTTCCAACCATGGTTCCGATCTTGTATTTGGCCTTGATGGCCTGGTTTATAGACAGGATCTCGTAGAGCATCGTCACCATGACACGCTCCTCGACGAATATGATGCCCACGTTGTGTTCTTGTGTGGCAAGAAGCTCGGACAAGAGCCGGCCTACTTTGTCGGAAATGTCATCAAACGACTGCGGCGTCTCGGGAGGACGTTGAACATTGACTCGGTGATAGACTTGTGCCAAATACTTCTTTTCCGCGTCCATCCACCACTGGCTGGCGAGGTCATGATCTCCTTCCACTTTGTTCAAGTGAGCCGATATGGCCTTCCAGATGTAGAGATCCGCAGCCCAGGGGCCAAGCTGTTTGCATATCTCTTTCGACCGAGAGCAGAATGACTTCATCTGGTTCTGCGTGTAAGTGTCGTACTTTTCAATGACCTCGGCCAGCTTACGCATGTTCTTATCCGTTGGGTCACGTCGTAGCTGATGTATGTAGGGGTCTTCTGTTATGTCTAGATCTTTATATACTTGATTCAGGGCGCGCATTGTGGGAGTCATATCTTCTAGGCGAGGAGTGTAGATGACGTGCGATATGGTCGGTCTTTTGACACATTTGAGAAGCTCGTCACGGTGGAGAGTGGGCGAGATGCATCTTGCATCCAGCAGTATCTCCAGAGCCTCGAGGCCCTCTTTCTCAGACTGAATACTTGGAGTTGCTGTCAAGCCCAAGATGTTAGGGACACTTTGGCCAGTTTGCTTGCGTGGATGGTAGTGATTCGTCATGACCTTGCCGCCAGGATTTTTGCCAACGCAGTTGTGAGCTAGTTGGATCAAGGAGTGTCAGCAGTTGGAATTATACCACCATCATTTTTTCCTTAAAGTGCGTGCAGAATGGAATCTCACCTTCGTCAAATACAATCAGCGCCAGATGATTCATGGTAATGTACGCATGGTCAAGAGCATCTAGCAAGATCTGAGGCGTCGATATGACAACTCGAGCTGTATCCAAGAGGGTACTCCAGATATCCGGGCCCCAAGCATTGATATTGGACGCCCCAGCCAGCATCATCATGGGCACGGTAGGAATGTGTAGCTTAAGTACGTCATGTTGCTGAGAACACAGCGAGATTGTTGGCGCGATAAACCATATGATCTATTAACGAGGAGCTTCCGTTAGTGCTTCCTTCGTGTCCGTTTACAAGGGGCGGCTCACCTGTTTCGGATCGCACGTTTCTAATTCCTTTTTGATACGAAGAATAGCCCTAAGAGGAATCCCAGGTCAGCATGAGCCTGCAAGACAAAGCAAGGGATGCCGACGATAGCCTCATGGATGTACTGACGCCACACAAGGGGGGCATGCGACTTACACCTGAGTTTTGCCACTTCCTGTATCCATCTACACGATACACACACCCCTTTGGTCAATGGACATTGTCTCAAGCCAAACAATAACATCAAGAGGGAGGCAAAAAACATACAGCCACAATCACATTTCGCTCGAGGCTCTGCTCGAGCATCTCAATCTGATACGCTCTAGACGCCATTATTCCTGTCTGCTCGCCATCTTCACCCAGTGGTGCTGCCTGGGAGCCTGAGGACACGCCATCTGGAGCGGACGGAGGCTCCCTGATATCGAATCCGGGCCCGGGAGCCTCGTCCATGGCAACGCCATCCCCAGCATCAGCAGCAGCATCAGCAGCCTCCGTGTTAGTGCCTGCCCACCTCTCGACGCTCGGGCTAGTCACCTCGACGTTCAGGGGTGCCAGCGAGGCCCCAGAGGAGCTTGAGGATCTGGACACGGCGGCCCATTGTGCTTGTGCTTGAGCTCGTGCTTGTGCGTCTGCGTCTGCGTCTGCGTCCGCGTCTGGATCTGGATTTGGACAGGACCGCCGCAGCACGTCACCAGGCGACAGGCCCGGAGCAGATCCCGGAGCAGGGCTCGAGCTGCCGGATTGCACGCCAGCCGCCGCTAGTTCCCCAGTCACCCGCCACATGGGACGGCGGTAGTTTGGCGCTCCCGCTGCGGCCCTGGAAGTGTGACTCAGGCAGCGAGCCCAGGATGGCAGCCTGACGTGTCTGGCAGACGCAAAGGCGGAGCCGTACAAAAGGCGGTCTCGCCGCTGGGGCTGGAACTGGGATGATGATGATGGGAAGGGGAAACGGCCGCTTGTCCTTGATCTCGTCCTCGACAGGATTCCAGCTCGACGACGGCGATGCTGCTGGTTGCGGGGTTGCCTCGGACTCGACCTCGACCTCGACTCGGACGGGGCAGAAGCAGCACCAGAAGCAGAAGCAGAAGCAGATGGGGCTGCTGGATACGGCAATGGAGATGGACTCATGCCAGCCCTTGCAAGGACGGGATTTTCGTATGACTGGGACTGGAGTCTGGAGCTAAGACTTTAGCCAGGGCTGCTGGTAAAGGTAAGCTTAATTAGCATCGATGGGCCCCAAAGCAGAAAGCAGAGAGACGCGGCGTCAACAGCTGAGGCGTCACGGTTCGTGGTTGCAAGCAGCTTGTCCCGCAAGTGGGACACAGCGCCGTTCTGTCCTGCTGTTGGCTGCTGGCCTCTTTTCCCGACAGTCGGCACAAAGGTGTAAGAGGAGGAGACGCAATTGGGTGACGTGGGGGAGTCGATGTGTGTGTCTCCTTTGGGGGGAACATGACGACGTCGAATCAGCTTCAAGGACTTTTGGTGGTAGCAGACAAACAAAATGTTACCAAAATTCAGTTTCGATGATTGCAAATACTACTAGTAAATCACGATCTGCTTTCAAATTCTCTTTACAAAGGTGCACACATCACAGTCACATAGGGTAGGGACGCTTAGACGGTGGGACAAGAAGCCACGCAAGGCTCCGCATCTAAGTTCAAGTTTTCTTGTAAGTCCGATACTTGATAATACATACCTCCGAGAGCATACGACTCAACTGACGTTGCTCAAGTTCAATGTTGGCAGCTAAACACAAAACCTCTCAATCTAATGCCCAAATCTGATGCTGAAAACCACGCATTCATTTCGGAAACAAAATACCAGTGCCGAATAACAACATGGTAACATACGAGCCCAGATAAAATCTCAGTCGCTTCGGATCAAGCATGCCGATACTTCGGAGAGTTTAGGGAACGCACGTTCACATCCAATCATGATGGCTACGGTTCGTACCCAACAGCACAGTCCCTATTCTTAGTAACCATTTACAAAGAACCATGACATTGCAAAACCAAATACAGGTCCAGGTTCCCTGTTCTTACTGCTACTATGCTTGTCCCAGCCCCACGAGCGCTGCTTGCTTCCCAACTCGGCAATTTGTCTCTCATTGGCAAGTATACGAAATAGACCAGGGTGGCACTCATAAGGCTTCAATTACCCGGCAAACACGTTATGGTCACAAGGGCACGGCAAACTTTGCGATAATTTTTCCCTTCTTTCCAAAGGCTCCACGGAACCCACGGAGGAATTGGTCTGGAAGGATTCCGCTAAGGTAGGCATCTAAGTATAATCCGATGCGTGTATTATTTCGGTGCTTGCCGCCTACCAAGTTTCACGGCGATCATCATGACCGAATAGACGTCCTCGTATGCCGGAGCCTAAAAGATGAAACCTGCAACCAACGAATGCAATCTCGGCCGAATTGACAAGGCACCGACGACTTGAATTGGCATAGCAAACGTTTCAATGTTTTTAGCTCGTTTAAAACAAGGAAATAAGGAAACGAGAAAACAAAAAGTGCTGCCTTGCATGTACAGTATCGGCTCGCCGTAATCAAAACCTCGAGATGCCCCGATATGACAAGCCACACACCGGCATTTCCCACACAACACAGATCGGGACTTGGTTTCGACCCACCATCGCGGATCTCGCTGGACGGTCAAGTCCGCAACAAGGAACTTTTGTCCAATTTCCCATTTACACCTTGGGAGTCATACTTACATACATATGAAGAGTCACAAGAAAGTGTGATGTGGCTTAGACGTGCTAGTTGCAACTTACATACTCGTTAATTTGTGCACGATGGAGTTTGTTCTCTCAAAAAGGAAGCGTATCCTCAAAAAGGAGCGTATTCTTGCTTCTTGCCCCCAATAAGTCCCAAAACGAACAAACCGGCCCCAGAAAAAAACATCGGGGTAAGCCCGATGCTGGACACTAGCACACTTACACGTTGCCGTTTAAAAGAGGGCAGAGGGCAGATGACTTCGATGCTTATTTGCCTCACGACAGAAGGAAATTACAAAGTAGGATCGAGATGCCACAAAGAGAAAAGAGTAAAGAACGCA